>JAHWXV010587536.1:0-10806 GCA_024586415.1 Phrixothrix hirtus | reverse complement strand
ATGCAGTATTGAATTCTTATGGGAATTTATATTGACTAAATAATGCTAATATGTTACGAGGTTTGTTCAACAAGTTTATATAAAAAGCAATTTACGCTTAGAGGCATATTTTTAATAATTTCAAAACGGAATTAGATGCAAAAATTAAAATGCTATAAGCACATATTGTAATTCTTCACGCGTAGCGGTGTTATTAAATTTAAATAATTTACAAAAGAAATTAGTGATAGATAACAATTGAATTTACATAAATTAGATGATTAGACGCATAAAAAAACAGCGGGAGCTGACATGTTTCTATAAATAATTTATAAATACCTTGTATATAATACACAAATACTAACGTACAGATAGTCCACACGAAAACAAACGTAACGGTGTCTACATAACTACAACAGCCATGATTAGTAACTTAGAATTTTTCAAATTTATTCAAATATTCTCTGGAGTTTTTGTTGGCCTATAAGTGCTAAATTTTGTGTTATTAATTATTCTAATGTGTCTTCGTATTTAAGTTATTGAAAGGTTACGACACATACCGTTAGCGGCGCCAAGTTACTTGATACACTACCTTAACATAACATAAATTTTAATAAACAGATACGTGATTCAAATTAATATAAAAAAGCAAAAATTTAAAGAATTGTTGCCCGTGGAATTAAATTACAGGTGCATGGTAAATATCTAGTTTATTAACGTATGCATAATTTTCATGTCACGAGCTCAGTAAATGTTACTACCTGGGTACATCAGGTTAACTTGCCCAGGTTTAACCTCAATAAAACTAAGCCTACTGCTTGCTAATAAATGGAAAACCAAACAATGTCATGTATGTTTGTAGTTTAACATGTAGGCTAACTAACGATAAAACTCGGTATTTGGGAGTTTCCGGTTGCTATACACAACAGTAAACCTTTAACGCCAGGAATACTGCCGTAAATCTAGAACGATAAAGCGCTAATGTAGGAAATGTTCGACATCCGCAAATGCCTTAATAAGCTACAATAACACGTTTTCATCAAGAGTAAATGGATAAAATATTTTAACAATATATATATATATATAATACTACTCGACTTTTCCTCTGTAATATTTGAAATCAGTGTTGGTATTCCCGATATAATTGCATTTTGCGATCTTACAGTGTTCATTTATTCATACGAGAACTCAAGGGAAATGTTTTATATAGATACAACTCGTAAATCGTAATTTAATGTCATTTTCGACGTACAAGCTTTTTTTATTAATAAATTTAAGGTAATACTCTCCGAGTTGAGTAGATAAATTTGGCATGCATCATCTAGGTTTCAATGTCATGCAATATTACATTAGGTAGTGTAAGGTAACCACTTTGTAATTTAATGTAAAAACCCTACAACCCCCTGTTAAAACAGTTTTTTTTCGTGAAATAAGTTTAAGAAATATTTCTGTTCATATTCATCTGCATACTATATTATTCCTGTTAAAAACGTTTTAAACCTCAATTGGAAATATATGCGGAATTAAGTCTCCATTTACGAATTAAATTAGAATAGTACTGTCACGAACATTTAATCACAAGTTAATGATTCTATGGCAAAAATTTCCCTTTTGCTCTATTTCATATTCTAGGAAAAGCGTGAGATGATACTTTACTGTTCAAAAATGGCCCTGCAAATGTTGTGTGACAACCTGTATATTCTGTCAAATAAGGTTCTGTGACGAGAATATCATTGATTACCTTTCCTTAGCCTTTCTTTTGTTGAACTAATAGCAACAAAAGATTTATTCAATTTGTTTCAGTTTTTATGTGCAGTGTCCCAAGGTTCAAAGTTAAGGGCATTGAAATTTTCGGGACTGCTGATACATCGGTTGACTTTCGGGATTAAAACGGCACATCTATTCATTTGCTTTTAAGACCAAAGTGTCACTTTTAGTCTCAAGAGAATAGGTTTTACTTTTAGTCCCACAGGATTAAAGTACTGTCCGCGTGCTAAGAGAATACCTACGATAGTTGAGGTACGCAGTGGGGCGAATCATGCATCGACGATATTAAGCGGTGGTAATTTATTTAATATTTTTTTGTATAACGAAATCCTCTGTATTCTAAGTACTTCTAGAATTATTCAATAATAAAACAATTAAATTATAATGTAAGAGCTTCAGAAGTCTGTGGATTGCAAAATATATTAAGCTTAAGTGCGTTACTATATCGATTCCTAAATTTAAATGGCATTTGCCATGTTGCATACATTGGTACCTCAAATTGTTTATCAATATCAAAACCATACGCTTTTCGATCCGACTTCACTGGAAAAATAAACTTCTCTATCAAAATTAAACGGGGCACTTTAGTCCCTACCATAAAAGTCTCTAGACGGTCTGACGGAGTATATTTTGGAAAGATCCGGGGGTTTATATCCTTATATAGATTTCTGGAGGGGCTTAAATTCAAAAATTTAAAGAACATCGACTAGTATGTTTTATCGCAAGCCGATCATTAGGAATACCTATTATAGTTTTACAATAAATATTAAAAATTTTGTCCTTCCTCAATTTCGCAGTGGCTCAAGCGCTGATAAATATTGGAATCTTGAAGTATTCAAGAAAAGGTACGGACAGTACTGCAACGTAAGAGCGCTTGAAATTATATCAAGATATAAAACAGGAATTATTCGAAGTATATAGAAGTATATAGAATTCATGTATCCTTTTATTTTAATTAAAAGCAAGTCGCGCTTTTATTTGAAATAAATATTTTACATAGTAATATTATCATTTGATATAATGTTGTTAAAGTATTCTTACTTATTGGCTTTCATAATTATTCAGTTGTGTCGCCATCAAAAACTGATAAATTTGTCCACACCGCAAATCCCCTTTGTAAATAACATCATACTAGAACATCACAACGTTAAATGTTGTAACCATTCCCCAGCGTGTAAAAATAAGATTTTAAGTGGTCTATTTTAAAGGGTCGATACGGCAAGATGCGATCTGGTGTTAGTATTGTTAAACTTAATATGTGCCTCACAGATGCTACCATTCTGTAAAAAAGTTCCGTGTTAGACAGATAACAATTATTCGTGTAAACTAGTCTTACCCTGTATTTAGCGGTTGTAATTGTAAATAATAAAATAGCTTGATTCGATATTACACCCTCGAAGTCTTCCGACATCCTACGAGTACACTAAGGAAACCGGTTACAGCGAACTATTATTCGTCGTCCGGACTATTCAGGGTGATGCTGCTTCTGAATCTAAGTAAGTCACTTTCCGTTGCCTTTGCATTTTTACGAAACATTCAACGAATAGTTAAGTTATCACTATAATTACAGAATCGCTTTATTTAGCAAAACTCACCTCAGTTAGTGTATTGGATTTAATAGACTTCAAATTAAGAATAAATTTGCTTAACCATTTTAATAGAAAAGGTTGATATCTATTTATACATATATATTTACATCTACGTCTGTTTAAACATACAAACAGTTACTTTTTATAAATCGTTGGATCCACGGTTAAAGTAAGTTCAACTTTATATTGCATGAAATGTTTTTGAGTTGTCCTTCATGACATTATTTTATTATACCGACTTTTATTTGTTAGTTTTAAGTTACCTTTAATTATAGCTACGATGTGAGACACTTTGTTATCTGAGAAATTCAGCATTAATTACACTACACCAGTAACGGATCTGAATGAGTTTTATAACCCTAAGAACTATAATACCCGAAGAATTTCGAACTCCCATCTTCGCCCCTTAGTTTTGTATGACAAATATGTGCCAAGGTGACGTAGTGCCCAACTAATTCAAGACAAATCGACGCCTACTGTTATCGCGCTTCGGAACTTACCTAATCAGTTAGTCCCTTTGAACCGCCAATTCTCCTTAACTAGCCGTGCACACTTGTTAATTATGAATATTGCCAATTACTTACTCTCAGAAGGTGCGTAGCGCAATTTCGTCTCGTTACAGCATCCAAACAATTTAATGATTTACTAACATCGTAGATAAAAAAGCCCAAATTTTCAGCGTTCTTAGTTTTATATTTATATCATTGTCTAATATCTTATCTCACTTAGTCTTTTTGTATTTATAGCAAGTTGCATACCTGATCATCAACGTTAACTTAAGGCTCGTTTACAATTTGTGTTTAAATGTGAATGTGTTGTGGAATACTGGTTATACGAATATTCATAAGCTTTTCTAGAATAGTGGAAAAACTAGGCGAAATAAGAATCGTACTTTTTTAATGATTCATAGCATTGGGATAAAGCAAAATACATACTTAAGTATGATGAAGTCAATAGTCCAAAACTGTGAGAGAATTTTAGGCTAACAATTGGCAAAGTAAAGTCTGCCACAATTATAGAAAGGCTTAAAATCCAATGCTGCCCTTTATCGAAGATCCCTATAAGCCTGTGTTAAAAGCGACTCAGATATGTAAAATTAGCGAATGTGCTGTCCAAACAATTTTGAAGGTAAATCGTTGTTTCTCAGACAAATACGAGGGGCAGTCTTTATATTGTGAGTGCAATAATAAAGAAACAGAAATTTATTATTGAAAATTGATTTATTGTTTTTCAAAATATTCTTCCTTATGATCTATATACTTTTGCATCCTTTCGAACCAATTGTCAAAACACTTTTGCCATTCTGTTTGAGACATCTCTGAAACTTGGTTTTTGAACGCATCGGCGGCTTCTTCTCCCGACGAAAACCGCTATCCACGAAATTTATTCTTAACATTCGGGAACAAAAAGAAGTCATTGGGTTCCAAATCAGGACTGTACAGCGGATGACTCATTAATTTGATTATTTGAGTGTTTAAATAATCGGTTGTTAGACGAGATGTGTGAGAACTCGCATTGTCATGATGCGGAATGATCCTAAGGCGCTTGTTTGTTTTCCTTATTTCCTTGTAGACTTCCGGCAAACAAATAGTCGTGTACCATTCAGAAGTGACCGTTTTACATTCCTGTAAAGTCCACTGCTGCCATATGACCAGTTTTCCCGAAAAAACAGGTGACCATTTATTTGGAAGTGTTTCGAGCACGAACAACTTTTGTTGGGTTTGGTTCATCTTGAAACACCCATACAGTCGACTACTGTTTACTTTCCGGCTCAAACGCATATATCTATGATTCGTCATCTGTTACAATATTATATACGTCTTTTGAAGCACTTGGATTGCATTTTCTAAGCATTTGCTGGCACCAATCGACACGGGAATCTTTTTCAGATGTTTTCAAATTATGTGGGATCCAACGATAACAAACCTTTTTCGCGGCTAAAGATTCACTTAATATTTTATGTATGCTAGTCAAACTAATGTATAGGGTATCTTCAATCCCACAGTAAGTCACGTGACGACTTTGTATTATCAGTTTTTGCACAGCCTCAATGTTTTCCGGTACAACAACTAATTTTGGACAACCTTCACGACTTTCATCAGTGAACGAACGGCGGTCACGATTATACTTGTTATACCAGCGTTTCACAGTGGAAAAGAATGGAGCTTCATCGCGAAAAGTGGAAATAAGTTTATTAATACACTCTTGTCTAAATAATCCACGTCTAAAGTCGTAATAAATCATCACACGATAATTTTATGAGTTAATTCAATTTTTACGCTGACGCGCAATTTTCAAGTCACTATAAACACCACTAATTACGCTCAAATGGTAAAATGTTCTGAATAAGGTTATGTTCAAGAATTTCAAACTTTCCATAACAAATGTTAGATAGCGTCTTAAACACGCAATGTTTCCAAGGCTCACAATACAAATAGTGCCCCATCATACCGCTATCAGAGGATGAAATAATGCGAGACAATGCGGGATAGACTTGATGTAAATCGGAATTTTCGGAATACTATTGTTTTATCCGATTTTTCGAATTAGAATTCTTGGATTTAACACAATTGGCCAATTTTTCTGACAAGAAAATTTAGGCGGAAACTCTTTTCTCAAATTACTTCAAATTATGTTGTTCCAAGTCTGCACACATTAAATCCAAGGGCACTATTTAACTGTATTTGGTGTAAATTGAACTGTGCGCTCGCACAGTTTAGTCGTACAGTTCGGGAACATTTAAAGCGAAATTTCGTATACAGATTAATGGCATGGGAGATGAAGATAAGCGACATTCAAGGTTATTTGTTTTAATGTATTTTAAATCTCCTTTTGTGAATATGATGAGATTATAACCTTTAAAGTGCTAAAAAGCTTGTGCAAAATGCGTTCTGGAACGTCCGCTACCCTATTTATGTGCTAAATCGAAAAAGGCCGACATAATACAGTTGCTAGAAAATAAGAAGATTCAATGTTTAAGTTTTAACTATCCTAATAACCTCCATTCTCAACAAAAGGTTTTCTTTTTATATCCTACGTTGACATTTAAAAGTTTTGAGCTGTCACACCCCCCAGAATGACAGGAAGCTCCAGATCCTATCAAAACATTATGGTCTATTGAACCCTATATAAATCCTGCACTTTTAAATTTTTTTTAACATTAGTTAAAAAGTTATAAGGCCATCCAGAGATATTTAGTGGACCCTGTATACGGTGGAAAAAGTCCGAGGTAGTTTATTATCATAGAAACGGTCGACTTTCGAATAAAAATTTCATGTCCTTCAATAATTCATTAGAAACTCATATTTATTTGAACGTATATGATTCTGTCATGAGATATTAAAGCATATGGTTTTTTTCAAATGAGATCTCCATATTCTAACATTATTGGATCGAAAATAAGACCAAAACTTCCCGACATATGAGAGATTAATTCTTCACAAGTGAAACAGCTGCGCTCAAAAAGTTTGTGCCTTGATTGCTTCAACTGTTATAGTCACTTCGTCTCGTATGGTATCTGCTTTTCTTTGAGCAATTAATTTGCAAGTAAGTAGCCATTTTAATGACTCATTTGGTGCAATTAAGTGAACAGGACCGAATTCGCATACTGATGTTACGTGATTGGAGTGACCGTTAAACATCATACTCCGAAACCACAATATTATTTAGTAAGACTTTTGATGGCAAACACAACCGAATTTCGCATTCTATCGCTGAGCATACAATCAAGAGATTCTAAGTAATCGGTACTGCTGCAAATGTTCCAAAATCGAAACTTCCTCCAACTGCATATAACGACCAGAAATATTTGGAAATTGTACAATATTGTATTGAAGATTATAATGTTTCTTTGCGAGATACTGTAAGGTAACATGAAATAAGTTGTCGATCTGTGATGAACTTAATGCCATATATTTACAAGCGTCCGATATGCAGCTTGCAGTGACTGACTTGGATGGTCAGGTAGAATTTGTAGAAATTATGATGAACAGGATTAATCATAATGCTTATTTGTTATCAACAACTATGTTTTGAAACGAATCCACCTTCTTTATCTGTGACCATGTTAATAATAAGCATACGCTACACTTTTGGTCGGATAAAAATTCACATTGAATAAGAGAGGGGCACACGCGAAACCAATAAAGATAAACGTCTATACTTGCCAATTTTTTATTCAACGTAGTCTAATCGTGGAGCTATTCCAAGCTTTTCTCATGGATAAAATTATTGCGACCATTTGCCTCTCGGTTATGTAAATTCTGCGGATTTAAGGTTCAAAGAAACCCCTCGCATTACAGCGATGGAGTTCGCGAACATTTAAATGATACTTTTCCAAATCATTGGATTGAGCGCGTTTGAGCACGGTCACCCAATTTAACACCTTTGACTATTTCCTTTGGAGAATCTTGAAAGACAAAATTTTCACACAAAACCGAAAAATTTGAAAGATTTTTGAAATATAATTCATTTCAAGCATACACAAATGAATACGAACAGTATTTAATATAACATTTCCACTAAACGTAAATCACCGTGTCAGGCGTTACCAGATTGATATACATTTTTATTTTTTGAGAATTAGATTTTCAATATTTCGAGAGGTTCTCGTCCGATTCTGATTATGATGATGCCATTTACAAATCCACGTGACCTTGATATCTCAGTAGAAAAGTCAAATCAAAATGATTCGTATTTAAAATATTTTTTCTGAAATAATCGCCACTAGCATACCAGCTCAGTTGACTAATTCCATAAGTTGTAAAATTAGATATTTTTGCATTAGCCAACCATAATATCAAAAATAAATTGAAAAATCTTTTTAGAAGACATAGAACAGAGTCGCTTCCTTCCTGAAGAATAGGGACAATGCACTAGCGGCCTTACCACACCAGCTACAGCTCTAAAGGTATTGCTTGATCTGTCTTTCTTGTGCCTTTTGGCACGAACCGAGGCAATGAGAGCTTCATCCAGACTGCTTCAATCCGAGCGATGGTGTGATGAGGGCTACAGCCGGGGGCTCAGTACAATCAATCACTAACAGCTTACCGAGCTTATGTTGGGGCGCGGATGATCGTGTTACCCCGGTCAGGGCCTTCAACACTCAATTTTCTACAACAATCCCCAGAACAGCGAATTAGACTAATGATGCTCAGAACCTGCTCGATTGCCGCGGTCCTGATCTAGTTTACGGATGGGTCAAGATCGAGCAGCTCTGCTGCAGCAGATATTTTTAGCAAATCTCCAAAAATGGAAGTAATCATTCCATCAAGGCGCTATATCTATGTATTTCAGACTGAATTGTACGCAATTTCTGCGCAAGAGAATATAACAGTAGGGACTATCACAATCTACACCTCACTATCGTCACTGGCAGCCAAGGTGCTGTAAAGACCCTATTGAATCCCACCATATCATCCAGATTGGTATGGGGATGCTGGCAGAAACTTCAAACTCTAGCATATAGGAATACCACGGTAACTATTTGCTGGATTCCTGACCACCAGGGACATACAGGTAATGAAAAGGCAGGTTTGTTGGCTAGGACAAACAGCTGCCCCCAACATTAGCTTACCTGACTCCATTATAAAATCCACCATTGAGGTTGACCTGTTTTTTAGGTTCAAACAATGGTAGGACAAACAAGCCGTTAGACAGGCTAAAGCTCAAATTTCAGGTCCAGCGTCTAAACAAACTTAGTTCCTACTTTCGCTAAGCAGGAAAGGAATCGAAGCTTATACTGGCCTCCTAACAGGTCATAGCTTCAATAAACACTCAACTACAATTGATGTCCAACAGGATCTTCTCTATAGGAAGTGTAATGAAGATGATGAAACATCATTTCATCTATTATATGATTTCCCAGCTTTGCGCATTGTCCGGCACTGTATTTTTGGGTCTCAATTCCTTCAATCCAACGAAATCCTAAATGCTCCCATTCAGGACTTCAGGGATGGTTCAACAGGCAGTTGATACAATGCGTCTAGCAGGCCTGAGTATCAGTTCATCAGACGAACTTGCTTTACAACAACAACAACTAGCGACCTTAAATACCATGACGCCCTCTATATATGCTCACTTACGAAGCTATGTTGGCACCGGCCGATGTCGAGGGCTTGAAATTGAATCCAAATCACTCATTTTGGTATTTCCAAAAATCCAATCTTGAAAAACGTCTGTGATACTTTCTTGGGTTACAGAACGACACCGGCAGTAAAAGCTCTTTAATTAGATTATAATATTTTGTATTCATTTAATGTGAACGTTACTTAATGTAGTAACCAATAATTACCATGTTGTAGTGCACTTATTAAAAGGTTGCTACACAAAAATCAATTTAGTCAATGAAATATAACGTTAACATTTTCTGACCTAGATCGAAAAGTTGTTACTTTCCGGCCGCGAAGATTGATGCTGCCGGACAGATGCATAACAAAATTACTTGTATTTCTAGTTCAGCAAATGAGTTTTTGTAAGTATGAGTGGAGGTCGAGCAATAGACAACACAAGATTGTTTGTGTCAACATGATATAAATCGTTACCGTAGTAACGGATAGTTACTATGTTGTAATGCGCCCATTATATGGTTGCTCGGCAACAATAAATTTAGTTGCTAATAAAGTATAACATTTAAGGGTCCCACAGACCAACGCGAAATGTCCGCTTGTCACGCTCCAACTCTGGTACTTTGTACCGATTAGAGAGGCGGACATGAATTATTTAGTCAAGTATGGTTTCTTATAAGCTTGACTAATCCGATAATTTTAGCTCTAGTGCATAAGATCTCAAGGGGTTCTTTATTTAATTTATAATCCTCTGTTTTGAGTTACGAAAGTAATGTTAAAAGGTTTTTCACCAGTTTAATTATGTATCATTACGATTCAATGGTACTTTATACTTTATTTAAAGTATTGTATTCAGATTATATACCTTCAATAAAAATATAATTCTTTTTATACATATATTTCAACTATTAAGTTTATTATTTACACTGTACAGGTCTTACGTTCTATCTTATAAATAACTCTATGATCTACAATCAGTCATGCATTTCATGCCCTCTGATTATTCTATGCTACAAGATGCCAATGTAAATTTGTAGGTTATATTGTGTACATGCATTATCTATGTGTATTTGCGGAACAGTAATTTAGGTAGGGAATAAATGGCGAGGAATTCTTTACGGTAATGCCTTTTGTAGGTTACCAAGTATTAATTCAAAATAGGGGCCACCTAAATTGTGTTCCTACTTCGTATTGGCTTGCGTCTGCATTCAAAGCAGCGAAAGATGTCCTTCTGCTGAGTCTACAGTGCTTTTGGGGCTTTGAAGTTTGTCGTATTCTCTATTATAACTGTCGGAAAACGTCCTTATAGTTTTAGTAGAGATTTTATGGTTTCACAACACGGAATAAGACGGAAGTGTCCTGAGATATTACGTTCATGAATACCGCTGACGATGAAATAATTTAAT
>JAHWXV010587442.1:0-10724 GCA_024586415.1 Phrixothrix hirtus | reverse complement strand
ATGCTCTACCACTGAGCTATCATGGGAACCAACAACAGTCGACAAATGAATCCTTCTAAATTATACATATACATATATTAATAATGTGTAACAGACATATGTATATGTATAATTTAGAAGGATTCATTTGTCGACTGTTGTTGGTTCCCATGATAGCTCAGTGGTAGAGTATTGGCGCGTAAAGCCAAGGGTGCTGGGTTCAAACCCCAGTCAGGGAATGAATTTTTCTAAATATTTTTAAATACCTAAAATATACAGAAATATATATATATATATATATATATATATATGTATATATATAAATGTTTGTAAATCTGGTAGTTTATCTAATTAAAATTAGACAAGCTACAAATAATGTATTTAGTTAAAATATGCTAAGTTAATTGTATATAGCAAATAAGACGCCACCATTTTAAATAGTAACATGCTGCAAATTCCAAGTACAGGGTTACTGTGAAGCGCAGGTATGAAATAACAAATAAGTCACGCTAGTGGAACAAAGATACCGTATCTTAATTTAATATATAAAGAGCGACGCAGTACGCTTAAGAGACTTTGCTTTCAATCGCAGAGCGAGACGCTCCGATAGACTTCGCTTTTAGCCGCAAAGCGGGCTAGACACTCTGATGCTAACCACGCACCGATACACTTCGTGTTTGACTGCAAGGCGGTATACTCCGCTTGCCGCCGCAACCCAACGCTCTAGGTCCGATCGCGATATAATAGACACTGAAGCGCTCTCCTAACAGGGCCCGCTTTATGAATGAACATGTGATTCAAAATATACAAATGAGCAGGTGATCCTAGTTCACGCTTGGAAGTTGTAAAACCTTCTGGTTATCGCTGACGAGACCTAATTGCTAGGGAAGCAGGTAACATCACCGAGAGCTCGATCACGATCCTCCAGTTAGACAGTTGCCAGGGCTATGATAGCTGGAGAATCTTCAAAACCGCCTCCGTATACCGTGTGCTGTCTGTCTTATTCTAGCGCCACAGCTGCTTGTAGAACTCGACGAAAAAACTCGACACGCCCGCAAGCAATGCTCGTAAACGCCTCCTCCAGTTATCAGGGCGACAGGAAGTTGCGTTGACAGATATCCAGACCGCAAAAGATTTCTGTAACAGGAGCACAGAAATTCCTTTAGGTCGACTATTAAATCGTTTGTGTATCTATGTCAACTGCATTGATACGAGACCCGTTATTAGACAACTTTCAAGTGCATACTAGCATTCGTCCCATGCCTGTAGAAATTAATTATTAATGGTTGAATGCCCTTTTATGAGAAGCGCTAATTAATTAATTTCATTGATAATAATTTAACATTATCATCCGTCCGTTGCTAAAATTTAACATTAGCTGAAACAAACCGAGTGTCGTTAACAATAATGAAATACATTGATTGTTTGAGCTTTATGAATTAAATCTAATATTCAATTACCGTTGTTGTAGAATAACTGATGTTCACTTCATTCAGTTCTTTTTGTACTAAGTTATTTTAGCATTAGAGAACGCGTAGCGAATATTTTTGAATTTTCATTGATAATTATTGAACATTATTATTTCGTATATATTTATTTTGAACTTTTCGTACACGTATTGTAAATACTTTTTAATTTGTAAATAATCATTCCTTTGTTTTCATTTGTAATATATAACTTATGATGGTTTGTTGACTTGTTATTTATTAACCAATTTAGCTAGGTATGAACGATCAAGCCCTCCGTTAATGAGAAGTCCTGTAAAGAAAGAATCCGACCTTCACGACTGTAGTCTATCTAAGCAGAATATAAATAATTTCCACCCTCGACATAAGTAGAGGAAAACGAAACGTCACAAAACAAATAGTGTAAGATGATATAACAGGCTAGCCATGAATGTAATTCCAAAGTTTAGTACAATTTATAAAACGGATTAAATTATAAAAAGGGAGAATTGTATTAATTGTATTAATAGTCAAGAAATATTTAATGATGTAAATTACTAAATTGTAACAAACTAAGGAGCCAGTTATAAGTTACATGCATAATATTAATTCAGATTTCGTTAGAAAACATCTGCAATATACTTTTCCAGAACATATAAAGGATGCCGTTAAAAACGTTCTTTGAATACCGTACTTCATGAATATCCTACACCATTTTTAAATCTTATTTTCCATATAATTCTATAAACAGTTACTATTTAAATAAAATCATATAGTTGAATCGCAGTTTGTATTTACTATAAAAATGACCAAATTAGCACTTTCACCTATTAATGTAAATTCAATTCAGACATTACAGACAAATTCTTAAATGCATGTTTTAGGTTTCCAAAATCTAATTCAGCGTCGAGGTCTTATCGAACTGATCGATTCAAAGAAAGATAATTGTACCAGTTGCTTTTCTAAGGAATTCAAGATGTTTTTTTATGTCAAGATGTATGATTTTATATATATGTTTTTTAAAATTGAAGGAAACCGTTTCCTTAATCGTGGGATAACTTCAATGCAACCGATCCGTAGATTTGCGGTAAATACGTAAATCGAAACAGCAATTCAATTCACAACATAAGTTTGTACACTAAAATAATTTTTCACGACCCACAATTATCTTGATCTCTTTGCTATACAGTATTCTGAATACAGTCTGTTTTAAAAAAAATGCTTCTTAACCCGCCGAATATTAAAATCTTCCGAAACCATTATGAAGTACCGAAATTTCTCTAGTGTATTTGTTCTTCTACAATACCTTGCTGATATCCAAATATTTCTTTTTAACATGGTGTAAGGAGATTGCTACGTCTAACTACCTCAGGAGCGCGATAGAGTAAGGTAGAGTTGGAGGTAAGTTGTTCTAATATACCCTTTCTGCGTTTTAGGACGATGCACATAACAGCGGCGTCGGTATTTATCAATAAAATGTAAGATATAGTGCAATACACTAATTGTTCATGAATTTGATCGAGTAAAACACATTTGATCGACAAGGGACGTTTCGGTGGTGATATACTGCAAACTTTACCAGCGACGAACTTCGTCTCAGTATCGAATAGAGGTTACCTAAATGGAAAAAGTAATGTTGCTTAAGTAAGAAAAAAGAAATCGAATGCCCAGATAAAGTTTATTCTATCCAACCATATAACAATCACCCATAACAAAAATAATCGATTTATAACAATAAATTTTGTATCCCATACAATCAACAAAATTAGCTAATGGAAATGGTTTTTACAGTATTAAAACTGGCTGAATAATTGTCGTACATAAACGACTAACTATAAAATAGTGAATGAAAGTGCGCTTTCACAATTAAAGCTAACGCAATAATATATGTAAATCCCTGGTGCACTAACGAATGAATTCTGTGTCAAGATAGTAACATCGTCCAAACATCAACGTATTCTAGCTATATTCTGTTCTAATAAATTGAATCCCTATTGCTGTGCTATATAGAACTATTTACATAAATTACTCAATGGCCCTAAACGCGACTAACGGTCTGTTGAGACATGGAGTTTTCTCGATAAAGAGCGCTGTTCAGTTAACTCAAAAATTCAGAAGGTGTCTTTTAGATACTACTAAATATCAAAGTATAGGTAAAATGCACTATAATCGTGACGTTAACAAAAGAATAAAACAAAGCAATTGAAAAGTCTTCCTTTACATAACGCAAAAAGATATAGGTATTAGACTATAATACTATAAAAATACACATGTCATCTACTTAAATCTTTATATGCAATTTGATTTAAATACAGGTTTCCCTGTTTCTAATACTAACAAATTGGCCTTAAATAAAGCGTAAACATTTTATTTTGTTAAATATAATTGATAAACCAACTATTGTAAATGACGAAGTATAGTGGCTTTTATATCACATTTCGTTGTATTGTTGAACCTGTTCAACGTCTTAGATAACTATCAATAAGATAAGCATTGTGGATGTCCATTTAATATTCAAATAATTAAATATCTAAGAATGATGCATTTAGATTTTTAAATTTATTTAATTTCAGATTTTATTAACTGGCTAAGATCGAATTCAATAACATTAACCTTCATTGTTTCACTCAAAATTTTAAAGAAAGAGTTCAATTATTGAGAACTCCTGGTATAGGCATGTACGGTGGATAGTAGAGTTCTAGTCAGGCAATGAATTTGTTTTTAATTATTGAGAAACTAAAAAATAACGATAAACGTGGTTAGAAAATGCTTTGTAAGAATTGGTAAGAAATATCTAAAATAGTTATAATAAAATGTTAGAAATATACATACTTCTAACGAAATATACAATGTATAACGGAATGGTACGTGCTTTGCGCCCCAAAGCGTTGTCTATAATGTTGATTGCCCTGAATTAGCTAGCAGTTTCGACCGCCGCAGTGGACAAAGGACGGTTCTACGTTTACGATGGAAGTAATTAGGCTAAAATTCAGGAACGATTTGCAAGTATTAAAAATCGGGAAAAAGTCATAATTTTTGGGCGCCACTTTACCTAAATATTTTAACGCTTAGATTTTACAAAACTGAGATGGGAAAGAATCTTATTTCAATTCAAAAGGTTATAATTTTACCATGACATACTTACTAGTTAATTACTTGGCGTAAGCCACTGGATAGATACTTCAAATGCAGTTCGAGTTAGACTCACAATTTAAAATTATTTTACATACCTATGTCTAACGCTTACGCGTAAGAAAATTATAGTTACTACGTCCATGGAGGTTTATAATGGTAAAGTAATAAAAACGTCTGCATTTATAATAACAAAAAGATAACATTTTACAGAAAATCAAAGAATATTTGAAGATTCGTTTACCTAAAACTAAAAAAAATGTGTAAAATAACGGACCCCTTTTTAAATTCCTAAATTTACTCTTAATTAATGACAACAAAAACCGGCCCCGTCTAGTCGTGGCCTCAAATTAATTTAAATACTTCAACTAAATACATTTTTGTTCATTAATTAAATTTAACACAAACATGCATAAAATTGTCTATCCGTTACTGGATTAAAGTAAGTTTTTCCAGCGGACGTTATTACGTGAACAAAAGGGGGTTGGTTGTTGGATTCCCCGGGAGGAGTGCAGTGAATTGAAAGATCGAAGGAATGTCACTTACTCGTAATCTCCGTGATCTGCGACTTCAAAGAAACAGTGCGGACTATGGCTTCGACTTCCTATCATACCTTGTACTGCCTCGTCAGACCCTAATCTTCACTTAAGAATCGGACAGGTAATCGACACAGACCCCAAAAATAATTTTCCTTTAGGGATAGTAGACTGAGTTTCCAATAATTAGACCTCCAGTAAATAACAAGAAAGATTATTTCCTTAAAACTTAATCTAGACACGCACTGAAGAATGCGAAATTTTTCGCAATGTTCGAGACTCTACTGCCTGTTAATGGAAGTTTTCTCCTTGAAATTTCAAGGGGAAGGGGATTGGTTGTGAACATTTATTTTTAGAAGAATAAATGTTCACGGGAAGGCTGATGAATTTTTTTTTAAGAAAAGGCACCTATGTTTTCTGAAACGTAAACTGGGATTTTTGAATATTAATAAATTTTACATTTGTAATTTTGACAGAAAAATGGTATTGGTAATTCGCCAACTAAGTTTTACTATTAAATTATTTATGTATATATATATACCGGGTGTTTCAAAATGAATGACAAATATTGCAAGAATATTGGACGCGCTTACAAATGTATTATAGGTTTGCACATTCGTTATGCGAATGAAATTGCCAATTAGAATTCATGGTTGTTATGTAATTGATTCGATGCATAAAAACACATTTAAGTAACTATAAAACTTCAAAGAAGCTTAAAGGTCTTTGACCTCGCCAGGTGATTGAGTTTAAGGTTTCTAACGTAACCTTGTGTCGACTAAAGATTAAATTCTTTGACTCAATATGTTCCTGAAAATTGATATTAAATTATTGCTGAATGAGGAATTGCTTTTTTTTATAATTTATGAATCGGATAAATATATTTATTACTAAATAATATAATGAGAAATTGGGCGTATTCATATCTAATCTAATAAATTAAAAGGTCTTCGCACAAATTTATATTTTATTTTATTAAGTTAACAATTGTTTCGGTAATTTAACTTTTTTAAAAAAGTAATACCATCATCAGAATGAACTAGAATAATATAAGAATGATATGAAGAAGTATGAAAGATTTTTAAACTTACCATAGATATTTATTACTATTTGCATTTTATTTTAGAATCCAATATCAAATTCATTTAATTAAAACACAATGTTATAAGCATTTTAGTTATCAAGGAGAAGCTGTCTGAAAACTCTTACATAGCCATTATTAGTTGGTAGAACACGAAACTTGGTCTCACTTTCTTCAACCTTGACAATTTTAGTTTCACCCGTAACTTTCAGAATTACCACGTTAACAGCAACACATTACATACGGTTGAGTTCATGGAATTGTCGGAGTGATGCGACCTATTAAGAAAATACAATTAAGATTAATGTAAGACAAAAGAGAACTATCGTAAGAATACCTTATTATGGCACCTTAAATATAAAATTTAATATATCAGCCTTTAATTTGCTCAGTTCAGTTGCTTGTAAAAGAAGCTTTGTTAAATTTCTTATTCGTTGCTGTAATTCCCCTTCCTAAAATAAGCGCATAATCGAAGAAATCAAGTTAAACATAAGAAGGGTAAATTCGAGTGCTGCAGCCTTGCCTACTCAACATATCTATGATCTGAATTTGTAGATGAAATAAATTCTTGTGTCTATTACAACTAAAACTGCAGGATTCATAATTTTCCTTTAAATCCATACTGTAATGAACCTACAGTTAACCATTAAAGAGTCTTTGGCCGGAGAATAGAAGATCTTATGAGAAGGTCTCCCATTCTCTACGTGGTTTTGCTTTCTCTTGCATCAAGTGGTAGGTGAAAATCCTGTTATTTCAAATTAAATCGTGGATATACCTTCCAATTTCCCCTAGTAAGGTCGTTTTGTCCAGGTTGTTTTCCTTACTCTTGCATCAAATGGTCAGTGAAGATCCTGTTATTTAAAACTAAATCCTGGATATACCTTGTGATTTCATCTAGCAAGGTCGTTCTGTCCACGCTTTTTTCCTTACCCTTGCGCCAAGGTGCGTGTGAAAAGTCTGTTATTAGAAATTACATTCTGTTTATACCTATATACCTATTAACTGGCTATATCATATAAAAGACCTAGATTTTATTTAGTAAGGTTGTTTTTAAAGTGTTTTCTACACAAATTTAATTTAAAATCCTGTTTCAATTTCCATGCAGATTATTACCGAATTTACCTTAGTACATTACTCGTTGAACGTTGTGCAAGTAAAGATCTATTTTTTACTTGATGGTTGATTTTATAACCCTTGCCTTGCGTAATTTATCTGTGACATAAACCATTTCGTTGGTATATCCAGCGTGAGTAGCTTATTTTGTACTTAATAACAACCAATTAACCAACTAACTGGTATCTCTCCAAGTAATAAATTCTAACCTTTTATTGCTTAAATTTAACAACTGTAAATCTTTCCCCTTCTTTTATATCGCAGTTTTTCGGGAGCATATAATAGTAGTGAGGTGAGATGTTAATTTTAGGTTGTGTGGTAAAAGGAGGTGATTCAGAGGACAAGCCACGAGCTATTGAATGGAAAGATGATTTTTCTTGCAAATGTTGCTTAAAAATGCCGGAAAACCTTCTTCCTATTCTAATAGTCCTACCATTGGCACTGAATCCTTGACGTATCGTATTAGTTCGCATGGATATATCTTGGTTAGCATTTTCATCTTTAATGAAAAATTTTCACGGCGCATTCTTAAAAACCAAATCATAGAGGCTTAGAGTCCTCCTGTATCGGAACGCTTTCTGGGGTGGTGTAGTTATAACCAACTCCTCATCCGTAAATATTAATTCTGAGTCGTCTACTACAAATGTATTTGATGTCACACTATACCGTGTACCATAATAACGATCGCACTCATTTTTAGTGTCTTTAAAATAACTTCAACGTATTTACCTGCTAAACCAAACAATTAAAATAGATGTTAGTACCTTCCTTTTCAAGTTAATTCTATAGGTCTTCCACTGTAATGTCGTGTATTTGACTTTGAATAACTGGTCCCTGTTCTATATACGGTACTTATTCATGGATCATTGTTGCTAATGAGCTGTCGGTAACAGACATGCGCTCACCTTGTTTCTTGCATTCCCTTTTAATCGTTGACATTAAGTCTTTGAGGGGTTAGCAGATAAATTTTAGTGTACGCTGTGCTACTGATTCAGATTTTGCTATACCTGCTTGTAAGTTTTCGCATTCCCGTTTCTTGAATTATCTAGCCTTAATAAAGTCCTCCACTAATCGCATATGAATTAAAGTGTTCCAATATTAATATAACATCAAAATCTTTCCTGTAATGTCCCTAAGTTTATACCATTACCTTTGTCTATTATTATGAAGCTGTATTTATCTTTGCAATAAAGTGAGCACATTTCCTTAAACTTATCAAATGTCATATCACCTACCACATGAATCTTAAACCGTTGCAATTCTTGATTAATGACACCGTTATAATCCTGTATCCAGATCAATTGCTACCCGTAATTAAATATAGTGACCCAATAGGTCACCACACTTCTTAAACCTTAATGCGCATGTATCGTGGTTTTGAGGAACATATTGGTCGTTACACTGGAAATGAAATACTAATACTAAATTTGAATTTCATATGTTTATAAAGTTGACCTTCTAAGAACACAGTCACATCGGTGTACTTGCCTAGAGCGGACTGAAATGCATCGTAATTGCAGACTTCAACGAAGAATTAAAAACAAGTCTGGACTTGTTAATACACTCATTATTAAACTACCGGTAGAACTTCACATACCTTGTTATCTTTTTTGTGTTCGGTGCACGCGCTTGCAGAAAAAGCGTTAGCTTGTGGTAATTGACGAATTAATTCTCTAGATGGCGCTTGTAAAATCCACGATATTACATACAGCAATACTACGTATCTCATTGAATGTCATAAGGCGACAAAGTATTTGCAAACAAAACTTGGGACCGATTTAAATCGAAAGGCGCAAGTTTTGGAGAAAATGTGATAGCCCTAATTTTAACCAATATAACGGACCGAAAAGCACTTAGGGTCCCTAAAGGTTGTTAAAAATCCCGTTTGCTCTGAATTATCTCGTAGCTCCGGTAACCACAGTGAAATACAGGGGGTTTTTACAGTGTTTATCCGAAATCATTGGGCAACAATTAAGGACGGCTTGCGAGAGTCATAAATCAGGGAGGAGACGTTATTTTTGGGTTCCACCTTATCCGGTTGTCTTTATGGATGGTCTTTCAGAAAATAAACGATAAGGAATCTAATTTCAAGCGTAATGCGAGGCTTTTACTCTGGGATGCTTATGAAACATTTATTTAGCGTAAGCCACTGAAGAAGTACTCCTACGGCAGCTTAGGTTAGACTCACAGTATATGAATACTTTACCTACTTATACTTAATGTTCTGCCTGTAAGAAAATTATTGCTACTATGCCTATGAAGGTTTCTAACGGTAAAATAATAAAAAAACGTTAGTACTAAATACTTCACTTATAATGTTAAAAAAAGGAAAAATATCGTAGTACAAACAATTACAAAATGTCCACACTATTGGTTCAAGCAAAACTAATATAATATGCAAAAAAACTACATAGAGAGGGGACCTTGATAATTCCTATAATTATCCTAAAATTATTAACAAGTGCCTGGTCCCGTCTAATGGTGGCCTAGAATTACAACAAATATTTCTAAGTTGATAGTCCTTTGTTTGTTTACTCAAATTTGGTACAACGAAATTTAAAATTGTTTAGACATTACTGACTGGAAGTAAGTTTTTCCATCCAGCGAGCATAAATGCATGAACAAAAAGGGGTTTGGTGGCAGAATTCACCGGAGAAACTCTGTGAATTGAAAAACAGAAAATCGAAGAATGTCACTTACTAGAGGACTCCGTGGTCGGCAAGTTCGAGAAAATGGCGTGGCCTTTGGTTACTGTGTTTAAATTGTACCTTATGCACTGCCTTGTCGGATCCTAGCCGTTGCTAGCGAATAGAACAGGAGAAAAACATTGACCCCCCCAACCAATAATTCGCATTTAGCGATAGCAGGTCGAATTCTTAATTATTCTGCCCCCAATACACATCCATACAAATAAAGGGGTAGCTTGTTGATGTCTTTTTCAGAACTATGCTCGGCACATACACGCCTACGGGAAAATGTGACTGCTCTTGGTGACGCTTAAGACTCTACTGTCGTTAATTGAAGATTTCTCCATCAACTTGCAGGGGGAAAGGGATTCGTGGTTACATTTATTTTTAGAAGACTGTTTGTTTTCACGGTAACGCTGATGTTGTATTTTCTTTAAGAAAAACCCTTATGTTTTGCCAAACATGAACTGGGATTTTTGAATATTAATAAGTGTTGTTAAAATTTAACGATTTACATTTGTAATTTTGATATATAAATGATACTGGTAATTTACCAATTACGTTTAGTTATTTATTCATGTGTGTATATGCCGGGTGTTTCCAAATGAATACCCAAATTTTATGAGTATTTCAGACACACTTACACCAGTATTGTAACGTGTACCTGAAATTGATGCCAAAATCTCCTTACTGTTAGCCTTAATTAATTTCTTTTTCATGTAAAAGGCGATTTTGTACAGTGTAATTTAGC
>JAHWXV010587421.1:0-18980 GCA_024586415.1 Phrixothrix hirtus | reverse complement strand
TATATATATATATATATATATATATATATATATATATATATATATATATATATATATTAGTTAGAATGTATAAAATTTCTTTTCCACTAAGTTTTCCGATCTTAATATAATGTGGTAGGTTCATCTTCGACGTTTTCACTTTGTTAGGTAATTAATGAATTAAGTAGAATAAAATAGTGTAAGCCTCCCAACCGAATTTTGTTCATTTATATTATGCATCCTCAATGGATGTTTTTGGTTTTAACTAATAAGCAACAACATCCTTGGGTTAAAGATTGTATTACGCTATATAATGTTATCCCAGCTGGATTTGGTTGTCGGTTTATTTTTTCATTTTACTTTAAAAAAATTTTTTTTTATTAAATGTTCCCAAAATTTAATTTTATATTATGTTATACATTTAAAACATTCTGTTTAATAAAATAGTTAAAGTAAAATAATGAAAAAGTTTGTAGGAGTCAAAGATAATAGGGGACTAAAAAGAAATAAAAAATAAGGTTGTTAAAATTAAGTTGTCAACGTTGTAAAGTTCTTATTCTCAATACTCTTGGATTTTCCTGTATCGAATCAAATGTTATAAGGACATTAAAATCATTACCGCTATATTACATCCTTATTTCTTTAATATTTTTTGTGATATCGATATTAAATTAATTTATGCACTACTTTAAGGTTTACCATCACATTTGAAGATTATTCATTAAAAGTTCAATTGCGTAGCAACAACGGATATTTCTGCATTTATAGACATTTGAGTAGGTAGATTTGTTGTGCTAATTTTAGAATGATTAATTATTCACGAATTTTTATGTATTGGAAAATCTGTTATTTGTTTTTTTCTAAATTAAACTCCGTATTTAATATGTTAGCTTGGTTTGGAACAACTTTAAGTAACATTTTAAATAAGAATTAAACGGTATTTGGCATATGATTATCTTATGTACACCCTGTGTATTTTGTCATAAGTGTGAGATGACATCTCAGGATTATACCAATAAATTTTGAAGGGTTTTATCCACCAATATTGAATCTCAGGATAAGCCAAACCTTCTATCAAGGTCGATTTTTTCTCAGAAAATCGGAATTAAGCAAGTTCGTGAGGGTGCGATACCCCATTCGGAGTATTGTTAAAAGCATTCTCCCGTGGCGCAATCCTCATCTAACAATAAATGTAAATTATACAACTATTGGTTTTACAAAATACAAAATTTATTGTAGTCATTGAAAAATTCAGCGCAAGAATCTGAATGTTCCTAATATACTGATATAATAGCGTATAAATCGTTTACTCTTACAAGGAAACTGTCCCAGGTACATCTCGTCCATTTTGATGAAGTTTTATTCACCAAAAGCATGAGATACGCATTCTTTTTATCACCTCTAACTCCTCTTGAAGGGAGATATTCACCCTCAAAGTTCTAATAAAGCTGTAATTATACAAAGTTTTCCTTTCTTAAGCGCAATCAGATGGTACTAATGATTTTGCATAAATAATTTATATTCTGTAAAACTACCCACATCCTCTATATGTTTTCGCTTATATTTCACCACGTATACAAATAATAATAATGTAATATAATATATAATAATATATAATAATGTATAATTTCTATGGATACTAAAGTTTAGAGGTCTTAAGATTTTTTAAAAACTCACCCACGTAAATGAATAAAAATTTAAAATTTACCTCAATTCGTAATTTTGCAGCTCTAATATATTGATATTTTGAAACATGTATGACTATTTGTTTAATTATAGTGTTCTCAATAAAAATCTTTTGAAATATTTTAATCACATTTCACCCGTTCATCTTAAAACCAGTAATTAACCTTGATAGGAGTGGCAAATAATGCAAATTTAACTTGCCATTGCAGTCATGTGTAAAAGAACGCTTGGCTATCCTTGTAAGAATGGATTTATTTAATAAGCATCATATGCAAAAATACTCTATAAGCACTTTATAAGGTAATGTATTTGCTAAAATACAACTATGTTTACATCGATATGTTGAAAGCACACATATCACGTCTGTAGTTACAAACACTAGCTATACCACAACAATGTTAGTAAATCCAATAAACATTTAAATTTATTGTTGGTGACGTTTATTGCTCTAAATATTTAAAAGCCTGCAATAAGTAAGCAAGATACTGAAATATAAATAAAGATTGAAAACTTGTTAAAAGACGTTTTAAATGACGGTTTTATGTGGCCATTAACGAAGATATAATTTTATACTTTAAAGATCCTTATCAATTAATAGAATCCCAGGGTGTGGAAAAGGATAGCGATACACATAAAAATATAGTAAGTAAGCGGGTAAGTTTTACTGGAACAGATCATAATTAAAATAATAAAATTTAGAGAAACATCGAGTCTTAGCTAATCAAAATAAAAGTGATACCTTACTAGAAAGTTCTTATAACAAAGATTTAAAATAACATGTATTCTAGTATAATTAGCGTAATATAAATAATAACCAATTATTCCACAAACGTAGCTTTCTTCAATGAAATCGTACCATTTGATTTGATCATATATACATAAAGTATGTATAACCTCGTGGATATTATGTAATTACTCATTTAATAGCAATATGTGGACGTTTTTATGTTTTAGATAAAGCATGTGCAGCATGAACATCTTAATGAACAAGTTATCTCTATTAGGGTTTTAAATGGCCTTTAACTATTTTAAAAGCTCTTATAAAGCTAGAATCGCCTTTCTATGCGTCCATTATCAATTAGTTAAAATGTGACGTTCCATTTGTTTCAGCTGGTACTTTGCAATATTTACCAATAATATTTCAAAAAATGTAAGGTATGCAATTGAAGTTTCTTAATTTATAAATAATACGCAATATACTTTATTAAAACTTTTAAAATATTATTTAAATTCATTTTAGAGTTTCTAGCGCAGGTTACGACGTAAGGTAACAAAAAAGGAAAAATATAATCCGTAAAAGATCAGATTTCATCTTGACGTCGTAACAATGAGTGCACAGCCAGATCGTGCGATGTCGGAGAGGGGTCAAGGTCAGCACAATGTAGTCCACCTAAGACTAAAGAAGAGAAAAGAAAGTTGGGCACCAGTCGTTCGTAAGCAACGCAAAAGTAACACACGCCTGAACGACAAAGTCTGTGACGTATTTACTCATTCCAAATCTTACCAAGCTCCAGGGCTTGTCCGGCAGCAAGAAGTTCTATCTAACTGAAAAAGGGCAGGTGCTGTTGGTCGTTGAAAATCAGTGAGAAAAATAACAAATAATAGCATTTATTCCACCAACAGGTGGTAAAATCAACAATTCAATTGTATAACAAATATAACAAAGCGCAATATAATAAAAGTAATTTATATTCCCGTAGGAATGCGTACATCAAGGAAATGGTTAATTATGGTGCCTTTTTTCCGGTTTAAGGCTAACACAAAAATAAGTCATTGAAAGCGGCATGTATCTCAATAGTTGGCAGGTGATTCCAAAATAGTAACTTCGTCATTCGCGAACGTAAGTTAGTTCAAAGAATGAATTTAAGAATTAAATAAATATATTACTGTATTATATAATACTATCTATTAACAGAGGATAAATCAACTGCTATTAAGTAATTTGGCTGAAGGCCCAACAGCCAGAACTATTTTTCTCAAGAAAAGTGACCGTATATAAGATCGCTAAATGTGGACATTAAATTACTAATTAAGAGGCATTGCAAGATAGTGAAAGATTATACAGTAAGTCTCAACGATATATTCTCTACCATGGTATTAAAGATAACAAGAAATAATTTCAATAAGTTTTAGATATATAAATTAAATATTTCAAAATGAATAGTTGTGAAAACATTTGCAAAATGCGAAGACAAATGTCTTGCCTCATATGCTACTTCAATAGCGACATGTTGCAGAACTGGCGTGCAGATAACTCGAAGCGTAGCAGACAAAAACAATGCAGCATGTGCGAATTAGTGATCACGGGAAAACGTCCTCCAAACTCGTTTTCGAAGTATAGATATACATTCACATCGTACACGAATTTACTATGTATTAATTATTACTTAAAATATGACATTGTAGAATAGGTAGGCGAAGGTAGCAATAGAGTAAATAGGCAATATAAAATTACGACCTTATTTATAACTGGTAAGTAGTATATCGGCGGCAATTGAAGCACATCTTATTTGCCGAAATCAGTAGCCTCTAACTTGAAATATCGGAGTCCCTCAGCAGTGAACTAATTGAATTCAAAGTACGATTACAATTAAGTTATTAAGTACAAAGCGAATACCTATCCAACTTAAGATACGTCGGTAGCGCAAAGAAAGCTAACATTAACTAGCTATTCAAGAAAAAGAGTACACGCAACTCGTCAACATCGAAAACTAGCCATCTGTGTTGCAAATTCGATAGCCAAAAAAAGTAGAGATAAAGTTTAAAACACGCATGAATGACCGTGAAGTTCCAATAAAGGATTTAATATGAGTGAATACAATAGATCACGGCACTTATTAACAATGGAATTTCAAATTGCAGCTCCCCTAAAATTATATTAATAAACAATTAAAATTCACGCTACTCTGAATATTATTCAGTAGCAAAAGAACATACGCAAGGATTGAATGAAGTTTACATACAAACATAACGCTAATTTTATAATATGAATATAATTCATAAAAATTATACTCTAAAAATTCGCAAAACGTATATACGAGGTTTGTAAAAATAATTCCGAAGTACAATTCTTATTAAAAGTAACATTTTCTATTTTGACCGTACAAGGTGTATAGGAAAGGAACTAATACCAATAACTTCAAATTAAATTTAAACTGGGTAAGAAGAAGTCGTGTGTTGCTTCACACCAGATTTTTTTTCTAATGCTTGTTGTCCAGTTACAGCTATTAACTTCATTTTTTCTCATGGGGCTTCTTTTTAACTTTTCAAAAATGTAGCGTATGTTATATATACTACGAAAACCGATAGTGAAAATGAAAATAATATATTTTATTATAACATTCTAACAAAAATTAGGACAGCCATGAAGCAGAAACAAGTTCTATTTGTCACATTCTAATTTCAATCATTGTTACTATGATTTTGCTTGTTTGTGAGTGCTCCAAAATTGTTTGCTTTCGTCTCGTTATGTTTCTGTGTCTATGCAAACTGTTCTCTTTAGAATAATTTTTGATTCTTTAAAGGGCTGGGATAAACAATTTAGTACAAGTAGAAGTATGAATAATAATAGTACTTACATTATCTACAAGAGTCAATTTGCAATTGGAAGATAAATTCATTAAGGAACATTTTACTAATAGCGATAAATTCGATATATTGTCGTGTTACATTCTGTGGTACAAGAGTTCGACTCAAACTGCTGAAATTATCAGTAACCCGAACGCATAAAACCTCATACAACTACATTCAGAAATTTAATGAAAAATATAATGAATTATGGCCTACGTCGAATCTTGAAAAAGATAAAATAAATTAAACGTTTTATTAACTATGCGTGACAATTCACATACATCGACAATAGTACTGATAACAGATAACAACCTAGACCGAACAACTGTTACAAAATCCTTCAAAAAAGAAAAATGATAGCCATACAAGGTCAAATCTGTCCAAGAGTTGTTAGATGATAATCCGGACCGTTGAAATGAATTTGTGAGATTATGTCCGACCTGTGCAACAACGATCCAATGTTTATAAAAATGATATGTTTCTCAGACGATCAAGCAATAGGGTCATTTTGTTTTGAAGAACTTCTAACAAGACGGAAGTACTTGATTTTTAGAAAACCAACATATCGCAGCGTTGGCTACTCTGTACCCTAACAGAAATAATTTTGACCTATTGAGTGAATAGTTGTCGTTGCAAAACGATGGAGCTTCACCTCACTAAGCTGCAGTCGTTAGAAGGTATTTAAATGACTCTTTTCAAGGTCGATAGGAGATGTGGACCAATACAATGATCGACTAGGTCACCACATATTAATCCATTGAATTTTTTCCTGTATACAAAGATAGACTTGATAATATTGAAGATCTTAAAAATCGGATTTATATAGTTTTAAGGAACATTTTTCCAGATATGATTGATAATGTCCAATAACAACTTTATGACCACATAGAACACTATAAGGTTGTAAGTGGCGATCATTTTTAATATTTATTAAAATAATTTTACTTATTGTTTGTCACTGCCGGTATTAATATTAATAAAAAGCTATTATTTAATGTCTAAAATTAAATTTAAGTTAAAACGCGATGTTAATAGTTTAGAAACCGCCGAAGATAGACATTGGGTATGCTATTATAAAAAATGCGTAGATGTTTATGTTAAATTCAAAAATCGAACAAAAATGCATTTTCAGTTTGAAAATCATAGTTAACGTTGATCCTGCCTTTTTGAAATACGCTTTATAATAAAAACATATTGTTCAAAGTGCTGAATAAAAACATGACGTGCAGAGCGTTTATTTTAAATTTAAAGCTATTTGATCTATTCCTTACTCTATCACATCTCTGTATGTACATATATGTTCAATTTTAAATTGAAGCGAGTGTTATATGTAGGACGTAGTTTCCGCGATTCCTCACAGATTATCTGTTGGTTCTGATAAGAATCGTTTGTCTGGTGATGATATTTCAGCAAATTTTCATTTACCATTATCAAGTGTTGTTGCTTCTCGATGTCGTTATGTGTTACAAACTGGTGTTGTCCGCCGCTTTCACCCTTTGGGAGAAAGGCTTTTGCTCGGTTGCATGTCATTGGGTCTGATTTTGCATCTTGTTTCTTTTTTGGTGTATCGTCTTGGTTTTTGCGATTGGTGTCATTAAGGGTTTTCAAACTGTTGGCAATCTTTGAATGTCATCTTTAGTATCTAAGTTGTTAGGTCGCGCCCATGGGTTCACCATTATCACCCGTCATTGCCAATTTATTTGTGGAAGGTAAAGAACGCTGAGCACTACAAATAGCAACTTATAAACTCAAAATGTGGTTAAGATACGTAGACGACTCTTGTAATTTGGACGCACGGCAGGCAGAAACTAAATTTATTCTTAGAACACCATGTCTGTCGCAGTAGTTTCACAATAGCGAAGTTAAACTATATGCATTATGTCAATTGTATTGCGAACTGTAGTGTTATCACATCCTGATATTTGGTATGCTAAAAATCCCTACTGGTGGTAGAACTTCTCCAGATTCGGCAAAATTCCCTTTTTTGTATGTTAACTGTTTCTCTGACTTGTATATTTTTGATTATATTATTTGCCCCCCTATTCAAAATTATAATTATATTTTCGAAATAGAATTTTAGTTTGGTACCCGAACATTTGTCAAAAATCATTTATGTATGTATTTCCTTTACCTATGTATATTTCAAGCTAACGCGTATAAATGCGTAGTTGTTCTTTTCTTTTTCCTAGATTTGTAATTTCTAAATATAGACTTCGCCTTCAAATTTCTTAACACATTCACTGTCCATGACATACATCTGGGTCATTTTGTGGTGGAACAAGACGTCCGTGACATTCATATGGGCCACTGCTGCGGGCTAGCGTAACAAACTCTAATTTCATGGACGTTACAGATATTAACTAGTATTGTAGATCGACGTATGGACTAATAAATCAGGAAAATTAAACGCCAATGAGCGGTCGAATTTTTTGTTTATTTCGAATTTAACTTATTAACTAAATATTTTAACTTATTTATAATGAGTCTTATTAAAAAATGCAATCCAAAGAGGTTTTTTTTTGCACAAATTGCATTCCGTATCCGTCCTTTTTGATGTTATGCGCGCTTGGCCCATTGAACGACCCTCGTTTTTAAATGTTTTATAACATCTAACGCACGTTTTTCTATAGATCTTGCCGTTCAGCTGCCTTTCTAATTGAATCAGTTTGTGGATCCCTGCAATAATTGAACTTCTTGTGCATAAAGGCGACGATAACGATGATGCTGACGAAATTATGTTCTTGGATCCCCAATAGGCGCTTTACTATTATTCCGTGGCCCTTTAACAGCGGTAACTTCTTGTTATTGGTGATCTCCTTGTAAATAATAATAAAATTTATAACTGCTATTGACATGAGATCAGCTGCGATCTTCTCATACCAAATGCAGGTTTTACAAATTGGCGAGTTATAGCTCGCCAACTAATCCACAATATCTATGCCCTTTTTGCTTCGATTGTTTCCAACATCACTTTGAGCTTCAAAATAGGTCTGTAGCCTGTTGAAATTTTCGTTTCATTGTTGTAGCACGTTGAAAGCATCAACACGTCTCTGTTATCCCGCCATTTAAGAAATGTCATGCGGCCAATTCGCTTTTATTAGGTTTGCATTTAATACTTCATTAGGTAGATTTCGCCTATTTTTCAATAGAGTGTTACAAACATTTGCTTTTTTATCCTTCAGATATCGTACCAGATGGATGCTTGTATAGTAATTATCAGTGACTAATATTCTACCTTCATTTAGCAAATTGTTAGCCAGAGTAATAACTACCGACCTTGGCTTCTTCAAGCCATTAAAAGCATAAACTTTGTAACTTCAGATCTATCCAATTTCTATACAAATCTTATACACTTTAATTCCATATTTGTCATTTTTTTGAGGGTTATAGGTTCGAAAGTTCAATTTTCGTCTAAATCCAACCATAGACTCGTCAACTGCAACTTTTTCTCCAGGTGTAAATATTTTCCTTGAGTTATCAATAATTTTGTCGATCAATGACTGAATTTTATACAACCTTCCAGCGTCATGATTTTGATTATCAACAAAGTGCCAGCATTTCAAAATAAATAGCGGTTATATTTTTTCATCGCTTAACATGAGAATTTTCTTTCAAAGCAGGTTTGGTCAGCTGTTGGGAGACGTACAAATTAGATCTATGACTTCTTGGTCCACGATTTTACAATAAATATCCCATAAATCAGTCTCTTATGGAAATATCTGACGTTGTTATTGGAGATGATCAAAACCAGTGAAATGTTCCCTATTTAGAGTTATTACATTCATATCTCATGCAGTTATATATGTAGCTGGTAGTCGAAATTTATCAAGCGGATCTCTAAGCAGTTGTATAGCTACTGTTTCAATATGTGGTGCCCCAAAGCTTTCACTATCACAAGCATCAATAGTACGATTAGTAGAAAGCAAATCAGATTGCGAAATAAAATTCTTATTGATGAATTAATTGATCCATTCAACAGAATCCTCAAAGTCGTTTGGCAATGGATATGACTCATCAACAAAAAAAGCTTCTGTTTATTTTAATTACTCCTTGATATCTTCTCCATCACTATTGAGGAGTGCTTACCATAGTTTGTCATTATTTAGGTTTCTATTCAGTATATTCATTGTTAGTTCGAGGAATCGCAATAATATCTTCGAAAAACAAATTCAAACTTTTAATGACAACACAAACTTTTCAGAAAACTAGCAAAGAAGTAGAGTTATAATAAAATTATTTTCCCACAAATCACTTTTACCCGTAGATAACGAAAGATTATTATTAATTTTTATCTCACACGTTCGTGTCAAACTAGTGTCTCACGAAATTGTAAGCATGTACGTCCATGACATATATGTATGTCATTCTTGAAAATGAGGTTAGAGGCTACACCCCGCTTTTTCTACCTTTATGAACATGGAAAAGCATACATGCATACATTTCAGTCTATCAAACAACAAAATTTGACGTGAAGGTTGATTATAAAAATCTGGCGGGACAGTGAAGGTGTTAATATGATATCGACTTTTTGCAATTTCTGTCGACCTCTTCGATAATATGCATAGCGAACTCTCTATTGGTTTTCTTATTTTAATTTTTTTAAGTATCTACTTTAATTTTCCTTCACAGTGAATGGAACACCTGCCCGGGTAAACTGATGCTACATTAAATTTTCCAATAATTAATTACCACATTCCGACTCGATGAGTATCCTCCTTTAAATTTTTTACTTTATTATCAATATCAATTTAATTTTTTTATGCATATTTGTATGAATGAAAGTTTACAATTACTATCGTCAACCAATTTATTTTTCTCATTTGTGCAGCTGTCGTCATTATTTCTTGGATGACAATATGTGTGATTGACAGCTACACAACCTACCAAAAATCCGGCCTCCTTCCTTCTTTTTTACCTTTCTCTCGGTTTTTGACCTCTTTCTTTTTTTCACCTGCCTTTTTTTGTGCTTTATCTTCACCTTCTTTTCGCCAATTATCATCAAACTCAAACATGCTACAAAAATGTTGATTGCCATATTTGCACTCCTTATCTTTCCTTTTCTAGTTCCATCTCCTGCTTTGGTTCACCTCCCTCTTTCTTCAAATCTTTGTCCATATTTTTTATATCTATTGAATTTAATGTGTTTGCTTCTCCCTACTTTTCCTTTCTTTTCAAATCCCTTTCCATAATTTTTGTTATAACTCAGATAATATCAATTTTTTTTCTAGTTTCTTATTTCATCACATGTGTCATACTTCTTCAGCATACTTATGGTGTCTTTCAGAGTAGTATAATTATCAGTTATTACTTTGCAGCGAATCTTTGTATAAAAATGCTCCACTAATGTTTGTATTATTACCGACTCCTGGATACATTTGAAATAAATATTCTAAGGACCGTTTTCTATAAATATTAAGTAAAATACCGATACAAATAATTATTGCAATTGTTACATATTATTCGTAAAATATTTTACAGGACAAAAACGTATTAAAATTTAATGCACATTTTGATGAAGTAACTGATAGCTATGTCTCTCTCTTTCTCTCTCTCTGTCTTAATATCTTAAAAGTTAATTAATCATCGTCACATTACAGTTCTGAAATTGACATTATCGTTTCATAATTTTCACAAAGAAAACTTTTAAAAATGAATGCTTATCCTGATTTATTCGGCAAATTTAATGTAGTTAGTAGATACGAAGAATAAACACAATAAATGTTAAATATTTTCCTTCTGTAGTTTATAATTTTTTTTTGGTTTTGAAAAGTCTCTATTAGAATAGAATGCGCCTATTCTTCAAGTAGAACTTGAAGCTATTTAAAAATTTTTTCCTGATGTGTGACAAATATTTGGGCTTTGTCAGTATTTATAATAATTCTATTGATCGGACCAGATGCATAAGTCAGTGATAAAAATGGATTACTAATTCTAAAATTTCTCTGCGTTGCTTTGAAATAAGGCAAATTGCGTTTGATGACTGAAATAAAACATTTACAGGAGTTATTAATTGATTACCAATATAATAGCGGAAGTGTAAAATGAAAAGCAAACAAAATGAAAAACTACCTTGTAATTCGCTCTATTTACTTTGGAATTTGTACATTTCATATTTGACTAAATTAAATAACTCTTTTAAATCATTCTTTGGAATTAAAATTAATCTAAATGTTACTAAACAAGAACAATGTATGATTATTAAACTTTATGTAATGGTAAAATCAATTACAATAAACTTTAAATATGTGAAACCCATTAGTCGTGTTATTTAAGGTAGATTAGGAGTTAATTTTAAGCTTCCGGGCTGTCGAATGTTTGAATGTTGACTGTTGATCCAAATTAAAACGCAAAGCCAAGGCGGTATTTTTAACACAACTATTGTCCTATCAACAGAACAACCTAAAATAGATCATAAAACAGTGGCTCAGCAATCATCTGACTAAGTACTTAAAATAGATGCTTAATTTAATGCTTTTATGTACAATTTTTAATTTATATTTAAAGCTTATTAATTTTATAAAACTTGGAGATTTAGGAATTTCATGTTGCTATATAAATGTTTTCAGAATTAAATGGAATTAAAAATATTTTGAAATGTTTTCAAATATCGAAAATGTTATGTAACTTTTTATCGCCCAGTTTAACTAGTTGTAATTTTTGTCTTTTAATGCCTATTATTTTAGCCAACTGTTTTATAATACATTAAATTCGTTACAGTGATATAATAATGTAGGTCTCTCTTTTAAAGTTAAACACCATCTATTATAAAAACGTTTTAACAACATATTAACTTTTTCAAGTAATTTGGTTTGTAGCTTATAGAAGGTTTCAAAGCAATAGATTGAGGAAATCTGCTGATTTTGATAATAAAGCCTTAATTTATCAGTTATCAGATCAGGTAATTATGAGCGACGTGTATGTTTACATACACAAGCGCAAATATTATAGTAACTACGTGTTCTACTAATTAACCTACATATAATGGTTATGTATATATTTCAAAAACAAGCCCTATGCAGTTACGTACAAGTCACTATTTACTCAATTTAATAGATTTTGGCTACCCCAGATTTTAAAAGTTTATGTTCTAGTCCTTAATAATTTTAATTTGGATGCTAAACGGATAGAAAACTATTTAAATAGTAGCAGAACAAAAGAAGACGATCTGTACATTGAACGAAATTGTTCTCCGTAGCACTTTCCATCCATGGGAACCCTGGTTTCCTCGGGCTTCACCTAATGTTGACGTTCGCTAAAGCACGATGATGAAAATCAAACTGGAGGAACCCATTTCGACGTAGAGATTTTCTAAAAGTGTTACCAGAAACCGGTCTCTAAAGTCGTTCATTTCCATAAGGGTCGACGAGAAGATGTAGGCAGCAGAAAACCTTCAATTATTTTGCAAAGGGAATGTGGCTGTGACTACTTTTTAACGTGCGAAAGTCGATCATCCAATGGCGAAATTGAATTTTGGCATTATACTTTCCTGCCAAATATGATACGAATGTAAAATAGCCTAGCGTAAATTCCCATACAAGAATATCCATTTTGGTAGCTTGAAATAAACACATCAAATATTAACAGAAATTAGCTAGCTTGTCTAAACTTTTTCATTCCTCATGTCAAATCCCATGCATTTCTACAGAAATCCGAACTTCGATAATGGCATGGTTAATCTAAGTATTTCTATTCCTTGACCGTTACTTTGATACAAGTTTTGTATATATCCGTGATTTGTTCTATAAATACCAAAAAGGCTAGTTCAATAAGTCCTTTAACTTCCAAAGAGTCTGTCAAAATAGTATATTTTTATTTACTGTAGTTGCACTGAATATAATATTACATTTTGGTAATCAGCTATGATTCGGTATGCTCATAAAAAACTCAGCTTAATTTAATGATTGCAAATCGGTTCAATTATCATTTCATTTGTGCTTCCTAAAAGAGTCTAAATATTTGAAAATTTTTGAAGTCAACAAATATCCTCGTGGTTTTTAATTTCTCCAATCTACGAAAGTATGGACAAGTTCTTAGAATGGGTCAAAATTCACATGCCTCGATTTTAGCATGTTTGTTTTGAGGTCGCCTGAACACGTTTATGCTAATTTTAGTATAACATCTGTTAGTATGTACACCGTCTCTCATTTGTTGTTTGTTGTCGGTCATCTAACGCATTTATTAATCCATCTGTGCTAGTTCTTTCGTCCAAGAGAATTCAAAAATTACTTAATGGGTTGCTTCCAAATTTAAAAGTACAAATTAGAGACACTACTCATGAGTTAGGGAAACTTTAGGTGGTAATTAATGAAAGGGATTTGATAAGGTGAGTTTGGAACAAAATTTTTTCAAGATCCCATATATCTTTGATTAAACTGCATGAAAAACATTCCGATGGGTATATAATTGCATATTTTTTGTTGTTATTCTCCAATATGGCAGATTTTTAAAACAGCTGGGAGCGTTTTCACGATAATGCAAACATTGTTTAATGGAGTGCTTTCAAATTTGAAGAGTACATGCGTACTAGGGAAGATTTTCCTGCCACCAAAATATGAAGGTGATAATAGGTGAAAGAGTTGGATTAGGCAAAGACATAGGGGAAGAATAAAACATTTCTAAGATAACATACATTTTAATTAGATCACACGAAGGGAATTATTTAAGTGTATACAGTGACATATTTTTTTGAACTAGTTTTCCAATGTGGTGGATTTTAAATAAAATTCCGTAGATCAGTTAACAAACAAATCGCAAGGAAAGGATGCCCAACAAATACTTACTGTGATTTTTAGTAACGTAGTGTTTGTACGAGGTTAGTTCAATTACTCAGTTAAAATCGATTCTATTTTGTCAAAATGTATTTCTCTAGAAGGCATAATACCAATTTTCAAGAATATCTGCTTATTAGTTTGTACTTGACAGCCATTTAAAGTAAGCAATTCGTGTAGTTTCGCTAGAATGGAAAAGAGACATTTTGGCGTTCTCATTGAAAATTATTTTCTGCGTGAAAAAATAATAACCGAAACAAAAAAAAGCTTATTTGATACTATCCGTGTTTTACTCCATTAAGTGAAACGATTTACAGGTAGTTTAATGATTGTCCTTGTAGTCGTACGAGGTTCGCGATATTGATCGGTCTGACAGACCAAAAGGTGCCCGTACACCAGAAATAATAATGAAAGTGCACCACATTGTTTGGGAAGATCGCTTGGTAAAGGTGTATGAGATTGGGACGCTTTAAACGTATCGATTAGTATAGTGGTTTCAATTTTACATGATGAATTGGACATTGAAAAACTTTCTGCAAGATGGGTGCCGCGTTTGTTAACAGTGGACCAAAATCATAATAGTTCAACTACTTCCGAGTATTGTTTGAAACTGTTTAAGCCTAATATATCTGTTTGCATCAATTTATTATTGTTGAACCAGTTAGATGAAAAAATTAAAAAATATCGGCTATATTTGATAAAGAAAAAAATTGTGTTTTACCAGCTATAGCTATTGCAAAAATATTTGATAGGACTTCGAAATGCTTCCACATTACTCATATTTAACCAACTTGGTTTTTTTTGACTATTTCTTATGGCCATGAAAACTTGGTTTGCCGGTAAAGAAATTTCATCCAATGAATAAGTGTTTGCCGAAGCAGATGCGTATTTTATGGACATTGATGAATTTTATTTAATGAAGGCTTAAACGTCTTGAATATCATTGAAATAATTGTATTGTATTGGAGGGGGACTAACAAAATGTTTTTATCCCGGAAAACCTACTGCTTGTTAGATTTTATCTAACTTATTGAACTGTCTACGTATACATGAGAATGGATGTTTATCAATATGTTGACAGATTTCTTCTATGCGAAATTCTGAATTATTTTAATGTTATTATTACGTTATTTATCAGTTATATTTAGTCATATAATTATCTGTAATTAATAGAACGTAATTATATATATTTTATTCAAAACGACTAACAACAAATTTAAATTGGGAGGATTCTGCTGCAGTTGTGGATAGAAGTATATGCATAAGGATTGTGTAGTTACATCTCCACTTACTCATCCTCTTTAACTTACTTAACCTTAGTGATCCTTGTACATGTATTAAAAGTGGTGTTTTACATTCTTTGAGTTGGTTATTTAAAAAATTAATTAAAAAATTATTTCCACGTATCGACTATTTTTAACTTCTACGATCGTTGTAAATGTAACAAAAGTAGCTTTCTGCAAATTTTAAAAGAGGATTATTGTTTGCAAGACTACATGACATCTATCAAAGTATTTGCTGCGTCTAATTTTTGTGGGTAATAAGTAGAAAAGCAATAAGAGTAAGTTATTCGTGTTAACTCTCAATATTTTTAAATGAAGTTGGAATTTTTCGAAAGAAACTGATTCGTAGTTGAACTATACGATACATTCTGTAAATGTTTAAGACTAAATTGTGCATTTCAGGGATATATCCTGCCTAAACTAATAACAACTGATTTTTAACCCAATAGTGATAGAAAGCAAACAACCGACAGTACGAAGATTGCAATGTCAAAAATGTGGAAGGTGCCAGTCATTCCTGCTAACGGGCTTATGTTAGAGGTGTAATTTCGAACGGTTGCAAATCCCAAAATGTACACTATGGCCTCAGATTAGTATTTGCAAACCTGGGAATGTTTTATATTACTTTGATATTCTTTCTTTGCTTGTATTTAACCTCGAAAAACTAGAATAGCTAAAATATATAAAAGAAAAGGAAATATTTAAGTTGAGGTATCGGTGTAATAGATACAGATATGATGTACAAAAACGTTCGTTTAACAATAATGCTACCTTCAATTTAACCGATGAATAACATTAATAAATCATAATTGCCTTTAGCGGAACTAACGTAAAAATGTAGAAGAAAAAAAAATAGTTTCATAAAATACGTATGTACTGAGCGTTTTTGTTTCCATATAGTGGTTGTGGTTGATGTGCGGTGGAACCACCAATTTGTTTTTTGCTTTGGTTGTCTTTTTAATTAACATATTTAGCCACCAATTGTTGAAAATTCCACCATATCAATGAGGTTGTTATTGTTTTGGTGAAAAATTTAATTAAGTTAAAGTTAAGATAAACGGCGTATTACCTACAAAAACTTTTTCAATAAGATTAAAATATTGGGAAGCAACATGTTAGTGCTTGTGAAAATGTACTAAATTTTTCAGATTAAGAAGAATAATCAACTGAAACTAATGATTTAGAAGATTTGCTAATATTTATTTATACAAATTAGTCCATTGCATGTCTAACATATCGCTTTTATAAAATTGATGGAGAATTGGTGGATACCGTGTTGATGCCGTTTATGTTCCAACTGAACCACACTAAATTGATTGAAATAAACGCACGTGTATTTTAAAATTTCAATTAGGCAATGTGAGCGCGTTTTCTAAAGTAAATAAATTTAGGTATCCCCATATAGACGAGTGATCAAAATATAAGCCAAACCAATAGAACAAACAATTACAAGTTAATCAATTAATTACTGAATTGCATTATGTAAAAAGACACTTTGAGGGCAGTCTGATAATTAGCCGATTTCCAAGAAATGGCGTCACTGATCACCAAATGTATATCATTTCTGTCAAATACAATGTGTTTGTAGGCTGCATGTATATTTTTAGCGCTATATGTTATGTAGTTTATGTTTGACAGCCATAAAAAGCGAACAATTTGTGATTGTGTTAAAATAATGGATAAAAACGAATTTCGTGCATTGATTAAGCATTATTTTTTGCGTGAAAAAACTGCGAAAGGAACAAAGAAAGAGCTTGATAAATATTATGGAACATTTGCTCCAGCGAATTTATTGGTTTATAGAATTTAAACGAGGTCGTACAAGCACAATTGATGAACATCGTTCAGGTCGATCAATCGAAGTGACCACTAAAGAAATGATCGATAAAATCCATGATATCGTTTTGGAAGATCTATGAGTGAAAGTGCGTGAGATAGCTGACATCGTAAACATCTCAAAAGAACGTATGGGTAACATTTTGCATGAACATTTACATATGAAAAAGCTGTCGGCAAGATGGGTGCAGCGTTTGTTGACAAGCGAACAAAAACGCAATCGTGTGGTCATTTCAAAGCAATGTTTGGTCATGTTTCAACGTAATGCAGATGAATTTTTGGGTAGATTCAAAACCTCAGATGAAACATGGATCCACCACTAAACGTTTGAAACAAAACAACAATCAAAACAATGCGTTGAAGCTTGTTCAAGTGAACCGAAGAAAGCAAAAGTGGTTGCATCAGCTGCAAAGGTTTTGGTGACTGTTTTTTGGGATGCACAAGGTGTAATACTCATCTATTATCGTAAAACGCAAAAAACAATCACAGGAGAATATTATATGGCATTACTAGACCGATTGCATGTTGAAGTAAAGAAAAAACGGCCACATTTGGCAAAAAAGGAGTGACTTTTAGTCATGATAACACATCAGATCACACATCATGGAAAACTCGACAGAAATTGGATGAACTACGTTACAAATTGCTTCCGCATCCATCATATTCTCCTGATCTATTTCCTGTTCCCAAATCTGAAAAAATGGCTTGGTGGAGGGAGATTCAAAAAATGAGGAAGTTGAATGGGAAACTGATGCGTAGTTTTGAGGACTTGATAAATCGTACTGCAAGGATGATCTAATGAAATTGGAAAAACGTTGGACTAACTGTATCGAGCTAAAAGGAGACTATATCGAGAAATAAAATGAAATTTTGAAGAAAAACTTCCGTTCTCATGTTTAAACCAGCCATTTATCAGACCGTCCTCGTATTAGATACAATTTCAGTTAATACAATTTGAGTAATCGTTGTTGTTGTACCAATACATTATGAAATGCATTAGATGGACCCACAATTGGAATGATACAGGTTCCAGGAAGGCTATCATCAATTTTAGGGGCGATCGCATGTTTTCTCAATTTTATCAATAAACGTATGATATATAAGAGGGACGGGTGAAATTTACACCAGATTTCAGTTAATGTAAACAGTTCAATTCAACAGTTTCTAGCCTATATAATTATGACGATTCGGATCTTTCCCTAATTGAATTCAAATCACTGTCGACAAATGCCTTTCTACCTACTATCCAGGAAAGCTAGGCAAGATTGGGTGCAGCAAATACTTGGAGAATTGTCGCATAGTCTTTTAAATAGTAATTTTTCTAAACTGCTAAATTTATTACTGTTAACAAACAATAATTTGTCTTACCGAAGCATGACCATTTTGTTATGGCTTGAACATGAATGGGATTTTCTGATTTTCAATCTTATAGGCTAAAAAATAAGTTGTTTCACTAACCAAGACGAAATAGTACTAATTTCCTTTTTTTATGAAAACCACGCCTTAGGAATATTCTGGTATAAAATAAAAGAACAATTTAAATAATTTACAAATAAATTGAATTATTGTATACGATAAATATGTTTTTTCCATATTTTAACCTTGAACTGACTCCGTAACCAATGAAATACCAGGTGTATGTTTTTCGATAGGTCTATTTCTGTATTTTATTTTACACGCGGGGTATTTGTAAGATATGCACATTTTATAAAATTTAATTTTTGTTGAATATACCAAATCAAAATTTTGTAGAATATTATGTCTCGAAATTTCTACGATAAAGTCAGTTCGTATATAAAATAGGTTAGCTTTCTGATTACTATACAATATATATATATATATATATATATATATATAT
>JAHWXV010587415.1:0-22411 GCA_024586415.1 Phrixothrix hirtus | reverse complement strand
AGGAGATTATAGGTACTACTTTTGAAAATTCAAGGCTGATTTTTTTTATATTCTTGGGCAGAACTCTATCTAAAACATATCAAGAACTCTGGAACTATTCGACATCTATTCAGAACTCTAACAAAAAATTATATTTTTCACAAATGAGGGGCTGCGTGAAGTTAGCCCTCCCTAAATTTCAAAGTTCATTTTTATGACTTTAATCGCCAGAACTATTTCTCGAACTTATCAGGAACTCTGGAGCTATTGTAAATCTACACAGAACTCCAAGAAAAATTATATTTTTAAAACAATGGGGGGCTAACTTCACACACACGTGTTTCAAAACTAATTGATGAAAGTACATTCTACGCATTTTTCCAAGAAAATGTTACAATGATTTTGTTGGCATAATATCGTTCGCAAATCTATGCTGTTTGTATTAATGCAAACTTGAATTTATTTTATTTTAATTAGGATCAGGTAATAACTTCAAGTTTACACTAGAAGAAGTAGCATAGAATGAAGATTGACACTATATGTATATACAAAGTGACAGTAATAAACTTTTTGGGGATAGTATGCTCAGTTAAGCATGCGGCTATAAAGTTCTTAAGCTATTAATTTTGGTAATTAGAAACGAGCAATAAATTGAAATTTACACAATAGTAGAGAAACAGAATGTAGAATAACATTGTGCAAACAAAATTACAGCAACATAGTTTTTTGGGGGCGAAATGTTTAGTTAAGTACACGGTCAAAATATTCTTAAGATTTATAACCAACTGTTAATTTGGTAATTAAAACCGATCAATCAATTCAAGTTTAAATTATTAAAAATGCAATAGAATGTAAAAATAAAGTTCATAAACAAAGGTGCGCGTTTATTAAGTTTGAAAGGCGCATCTCCAATTTTTGCAATTACAAATGAGTAGCAAATTCACTTTTTGTTAATCTTAGTATTAATTCTTACCATATTTTAGTAACTTTATTCTAGTACCAATATTTTCACAATTACTGAATAATTTAGGAGTATATTAGTTTTGGCATTTTCGCATGTTTTATTAGAATCGGTTATATTAATTTTTTTGAAGTAAGGTTGCTAGTGCCACGTGAATCCAGAACCCCCACTTTTAAATTCATATTCAGAAGCAATAAATTGCGAGTTAAGGCAATAAGTTAGTAATTAATTAGCACCTAAATCCTGAATTCAATATTTTCTAGTGGGGGTGCAAGTCCACGGACGTAAACCTTTTGAAGTCAAAAGGAAACCTTGTGCCTGAACCTGTGCATGTTGAGCTGTTGACACGTGAAATAGGATCGATAACTCAATTTTGAATACGTTATTTTACCAATGCCAGTTACTGTTGACGATTTGGTAATGTTTGCTAAATATTACTAATTGGATAAAAGTGTGCCTGACTAAATTGTCCACTTGCAGACATCCTGAATTTACCAAAGTGTCCATGTACGTTTTGAAACGGGGAAATTAATTTTATATACATTAAAGTGGTTCACTGTAAGTACGTCGTTTAAATAAACTTGTAAGGTGCAAAGCCAGACGATGACCCTGTTTAAAAGTTTAAGAACATACATAAAGATTGTAGTGCCCGCGTTATTATGACGGTTTGTTCATTCCTTTTTATAACATAGTTATTATAGCCACATGGCTGTTAAATATAATTTAAGTTCTACTATAAACTAATTGAATTAATGCATCGACAATTTTGTTTAACAGAATAATTTTATGAAGAATCTCCCAACGGTTGAATTTTCTAAAACGACTCGATTAAAAAGCGCTGTTTTAGTCGTTCGCTAAGTGTATAATCAAATTTAAAAAATATTCAACAGTACATTTTCTAGAAAAACTTGTTATACAAGACAAAGAAAGTGAATCACAGTGCATGTTTGTATTACGTAAACATTTAAAATAAAGGAATGTTTATGAAGATCTATAAATGTATGGAAACCGCCCCCATTAAAAGTTTAAGCAACTTGAATTGTCGAGTAGAATTAGGTAAGTAGACGTAGAGGTGAAGCAATTGAGAATTCTATAGTCTGTTTCGGCTTAGTTCCACTCATGCTAATGAAGATAGAGGATCCAAGACAACCAGCCTTATTATTAATTTATCAAAACTCGAGGCAATGTTCTGGAGGCGCGTGACCTGCGACACAATTCCAGCATTAAAAGAGGCGTCGTGTATTGAAAATTTTAGAGATGCATTAACTTCTAGGGAAAAAAGCAGCCTGTTTAGAATACAAAGGAAAATATTTAAGACAAATGAAATATTAAGAACAAAGATGAACATGCGAAGTCGTAATTAATTAAACCCGATTAAATACAACAAGGTAATATTTAGAGGTGCTTCCTTGGCTTTCGGGCTTAAATTTTTTAAAAGACCACAACTACAATTTTGTTGGAAGATTGATATTAATGGATATCAAGAAATTGAAGTAAATTATTTACGTAGGTTTGGGTGTGTGTTGATATAGCAGAAACGATTGGAATAATTAAATTATAGAAAAGCTCATTCAAATGATTTATAAATATTAAAATTTTGTATCGCGAAATTAATTACAACGTGACACGCAGTTAATTTGATAATTAAGTAAATCTAAAAAACCGTTTGAATATAAAACATAAAACTAGGATGTTTGATTGTTTCAAGCCATACATCATTGATTATTTATAGTTGGTTAGAGCTTCTATAATCAACGATAAGCATACATTTGGATAAAATCTAATTTTAACTCGAAATAAAACCAGGGATTTGTACTGCCTCCAATATATGTATACGGTACAGTTACTTCCACCCATCTAATTAAGTTTCAAGTTACCGCCTAATGGATTGGTACATTAGCGATATTTTAAATTAAACGCCCTAATATTTAATTTATATAATATAAACGCGAATCACGTTTATTTTTATTTTTTGTTTAATTTAAAACTTCAAATTTACAAATTATATTATGTACATACATATATTGATTTTAGTAACCGAAACATTCATAAAAATTTGTGGATAAACTTTCAACTATAAATCATCAATTAAACACTTTCAATGAACATACACAGCATTTATAATAAATTTGTAAACCGTAATTCAGAACCCGGCGCTATAATCTATCACCATTTATATATATACTGAACAGCAAAAAAAAAGTGGACACCCCTAACAAAAATTAGGTAAACAGCATTTCTATGAGTAGCTCGAATTGATTTGAAACCGTTATTAGTCATTAAGTGCACTACTAATTTGAAAAGGACAATGCATTGTATATACAGGGTGAGACAAAAGGTTCTTTCTTCAAAAATCCTTTTTCAGTTTTCATACTTGAAGCTGGGGCTGAATTAGTTTTACATATACCCCGAGTTTAGCTCTATAGTCGGAGAAGGTCCAGGACGGCTTTCTTGGCTGCGACGGTAACTTACTAAAACTTATTAAAGATATTTACAATTTTAAACTATATAGCTTTCACAACATGAACAAACGAAATCCCACGCACCAAGTAAAATCTAATAGGTGGTGGGTGAATGCGTTGCAATGAATAAATCAATGCGAATAGGTAAAATTTCGACTTAAAAGCATCGATACTGCTGTGGAACTTTACTTAGTAAGTTTTTCAAAGGATTCTATAAGACGTAAACTTATTTTAGTGTGATCACCTATGACATTTTGACGCTGTATGAATGGTGGGGCTAGCAACTGTGTTGTTGGTGTCCTATTTGTGTTGTTCAATTTTACTTCGTTTTGTGTTTTTGTGTTGGCGGAAGCATAAACAGAAATTTCCTTGCCTAGCTGTTGATGGTCAAGCAATGCAAAATTTGAACAATTTTTGGACCTACCTATCATGAAGCGCAAAAAAGTGTGCATCTTGTTACTCAAAGATGTCACTATTTTACGTAGGTCGCTCGAAATGGGCATTAATTATTACAATCTAAGAAATCCGCTACACGATTTGAAATAGACCATATCGACCAAAACATTGCAAGCGCTAAAGGAATAAGAAGAGGACCGTCGTTTGGTTCCTAATGCGACGTGCAGTTAGTTTATCTTTACTTTTGGAAAATCGTATTATGGACTAGTAAAACCTTATTCAAAGTGAACGGTAATTTAGTGACGGGATGACATTGGAATTTTGAAGGAACGGTTAGAACTTGAAAATAGGCCCCATTTTGGGAAGATGCAGTGGCACAACAGAATGGCCACCTACATCATACGATTTTTCGTTTAGGGTTACCATAAACCGAGGCAACTTCGAACTGCTTATAACGAAATTTACAAACAGATGTTACCCCAAAGACCGATTGTTTGGCCAGTGTTTAAATAGCTTGTCCCAAAATAGGAATCTTTTCTTTCTCCAAAAATATTCCTAGAGATTTATAACTTTTATGTACAATTCTTCCATAATATACTTTTTCCAAACCATGCTTTAAGTGTAACATACTAAGATTACGAAATTTTTTTTTATAAAACTGGATAAACATACTTGTAAATCGGTTCTCTGAACGATTGTTTGTTTAGTCACCTGAATACAGTTGGCCGTCCTGTATAGATTTGGATCTGACTTGATAATCTATTTTTGTTAGTTGTTTTATAAAAAGTTTTTATAAGTGTATAGCAAATGATAAATGGTATAATGAAGCTATAAGTTAGTATTGCCAAAATCGGACACTAATCAGTTTGTTAGTCGAGTTGGTAAAATAAAAATTGCAACATTTTTTGAAAGTCACTCTGGTTTATGGTATCGTGCAACATCGGTTATGTTCAGAAACTATGTAATCTGAATCACCTGCAAAAATTGACCGAACGGTAGCTTTAGGACATGGGTATGTATCTAGTTATTTCCTACCATCAGTGAATTGCTGCCCAAGCGATGTAAAATGGACATTGAGAATGATGGTCTCCATTTTGAACAAACTTTATGAAAAAAATTCCTGTTATTATATATTTGAACTTTTGCGAAAAGCGAATTTTATTTCACCCTGTATATCATCTACCAAGATTTCTTCGATATTTTAGTTTGGCATACTTGTTATTTGGGTACAGTAAGTGTAAGTGGAACTATACAATTTATGATCTGATGCAGCATGCATCTTTGACTTAATTCAAGGTGGAACGAATCAGGTTCGGTATCAAGAACGCTAGCTATACATCTATGCACAATGCGGCAAAGGTTCTGGTCGGAAAAAAATTACTTCCCAAAAAGATAATCGTTCGGTTGTGTTTAGAAGAGTCATAAAATTGGTGCAATAAATGATTTTCAACGTGTGAGAAATGTGAATATTAACGAAAGCGTTAAAAAATGCCTTAATGAAACGGAGTTCAAAGCCTTAGAATCAGATCGCAGAAATCGACAGTATTTTGTCCATCTTTATAGCCTGTGAACCTTAAAAATATGTAGGTACATTCGCTTTACTGATAAATCAAGATTCTGTTAAAGAACGGTAATGGATAAGCAAAGGTTTGGAGATGACTTAATAAAACCTGTGGGGTGGGTGGTGGTATGCTTCACGATGTTCGTATCAAGCTCGCCAGCCAAAAAAGTTCTCGCAGATATCGTAGTTCCGTTTGCCTCTTTATCAGCGACGATTTCATGCTGGCGCGTATTGCAGGAGTGAGTATCAACATACTAAGTTAGGCAGCTTGCAGTCTAAATATGAATACCTTTGGGGTAAACCTTAGCGCAACACTAATGGTCGACTTCTGCAGCCAAATACTTTTCTGAAGCTGAAAAACAATTCGCAATAGTACCTACCAAAATTGATCTTTATTGAGCCTCGTAAATTGCAGAAGCATAAAATACATTTTTAAAGTTTTAATATACTTTCTTCATGAAAAAATGATGCCTTGCACTTCTCAGTCTTCGACAACTAGCTGCAAAATATACCTCAAAGAATCATGCATTTTTCTACTTCGATGTATTATACGCGGGCAGGACGATAATTAGGCGGACTTCAAAAAGATGGAGGTACTACACTAACAATTAGTATCAAATTCTAAAGTACCATGTTTAGGTTGGTTACATTGAAAATCTGACTTCAATTTGACAAAAAGTTTGTTGTTAGTAGTTTCGCAAGGTAAAATTGTTTTTGTTTGTTTTCTACGGATAATATTGGAAACGTACCATCATTAGGTTTTTGTACATTAAAAATGCAGATATTCTTGAAGAAATGCAGAATATTTTGGGTGATTATGCTCTTTTATATACGACTATAAAAGGTTGGGTAGCTGAGTTCAAACATGGTCGCACAAACCTCCAAGATGAACACCGCAAATGGTCGCAAACATTCACGATATGGCGATAAAAGACTGGAGACTAAAATTGAGCGAAATTGTCAATATTTCAAAAGAGCAGGTATGTAATATTGTAACACAAGAATTAGGCATGAAAAGTTATCTGCAAGATAGGTGCCGCGTTTACTCTCATTGGAGCAAAAACGAGTGCGGGTTCAATTGTCGCAAGAAAGTTTGGACGGTTTTCAATAAGATTCAGCTGATCTTGTGTGGATGTTTACTACCACAGATTAAACATAGGTTCATTACTATATCCCATAAACAAAACTGCAATATAAGCAGTGGGCGGAACCAGGTTGTTGGGCCCCCAAGAAAGCTATGACAAAAAAATTTGTCCAAAAGTAAATGGTGTTGGTTTTCTGGGATGATAGGGAAATTCTAACGGCCGATTACCTTCCAAGGGAGCAAACAATAAATGCTTAACAAAAAAATTCGCAAAAAATTTCCCTTAGGAGATGGGGAAGGTTTTCAATTGTTGAGGGGTCGAAGCCGCGGTAGAAGCCTATTTTGCCAGACTTGAAGAAAACTTCTTTCGTGATGGAATATCGTTGCATTGAACATTTAGGAGATAATGTTAAAAAATAGAAACATTTTTGGAACAGTAATACCTTTCTTTCATTCTTAGGTCGCCTAATTATTATCGCGCCCTCGTATACTGTTAATACAACTTTCTATTATTGTTTAAATTAGCTAAGAAAAAATTGTTTAGGTTGATTGCAATTGTTTTGGAGTTACGTCAATACGAGATTTAGGCACTGGCTTTTTCTGATGACATGGCAACACTGCAGGTTTCCACGGTAGTGTGCAGATAGGTTAGCTTGGCATCAGTAAAGGCAGTATTGAAACAGTTTTGAGAAAAGAATTAAACATGCTTCTAAATTGTTTGTGACCGTGTACGGTGTGTGCAAGATGAATTGTGGGCAGAAAAGAACTTGACTCTACATCGCGACAATGCACATTCGCAAATGGCATTAATAAATAATGATGGATAATCATGTGGAGTGTACATTTCAGCATGTTGAAAATATAAAAGGTAAATTGACAAAGGTTCAGAATAATCTATCAAATAATAATAGCCCATGTTGCTTTGAGAAATGGAAGAAATATTGAGCGGCGTGCTTTGAAAGCGGCCCCATTCCTGTAAAAGAATAATTGAAATTCTTGGAGAATTAGGCCCACGAACTTTTTGTCAACACTTCGTAGAGTAATTTATTTTTTTGAAAGTGGAATAAATATACAATCGCGGAAGGTTTTATTTCTTATGCAGTCAATATCAAAAGACTACACAAATTAATCATATCGTCTCAATTCCAAAAGGACTGAGGTATAACGATGTCTATAAATTTGTATGAAAGTTGTAACTTAATGATTTATGAATCATAAAAAAGCGTCCTAAAATAGAAAATTGTTAGACGGAAGCTGCCTGATTAGATGAAATCTACAACAAATAATGTAGATTCACTTATTTTCCATTAACAAAGCTCGCAGCTTTTCAAAATGTAATTTTTAAATTAGAACGTTTTGGAAAAAATGTTGACTACATTTTGTACTAAGAAACAAAATCGTGAAATACGAGTAACAATAGGACATAATAATTTCTAAGGAGAAAATTTTCCAAACCCTTTGCTTCACAAAAGATTACCATAAACTATGATAATTTAATTCATTTATGAAATTAAAACAATTACATTTACAAATAAAGTCATGCGAGTTGTTGATGAGATAGCAAAATATGGGAGAAGTCATGATAAAGCAAAAATTTGTATTATTAAATGTCCATCATAAAAAGAAATGTAATGTGTTTTTGATATACTTTTACATGAAATTAAAGCAAGAATAAAGTATGTCAGAAATGTAGGGTTCTTTTTTATCAAATTACCAATCTAATTATTTTGTTTCGTAGTGTATCTAAACAAGAATCATAATAAATTAAATTATTTATGCCCATTTGCACAGTATCGACTTAGATTTACCACAATGTTTCTATGATAATTAACTGAAACAGTGGCCCTTTGTTACAAAAAATTTCCATCTGTACACTTCAATATTTAAACACAAAACTAGGCCTAAATAAATAATCTGAACATGTATCCATTAATTATGTAAAAGATTTGGGCTTCGTCGCAAATATTTGAAAGTTAACTTCCGCAGTTGTACAATCGTTAAGGTGGCTAGAAACAGTTAAAATGCTGCTTTTAGGTTTTTACCACTGAAATTAACCAACTCGTCTATTTTTGTGCTTTTTGTTTTTTGACTAACTTCAGTTATTATTTTCGTGTATTTCGCGTTAAATAAATATGCGTTTTAGAGATAAATTGCGTAATTCGTTTCTTTTCTCTTCTAATTGTTTGCATTAGTGACGTATCATAAATTTCTGGACATAAAATTCTTGAACAATTAAAAATTGATTAACTGGTAACAGGGGGCAAAGTTTTGACGATAGAAAAGCCAGAAGCTCCCTTAACAGAGCAAGCACTTTTCCAACATAAAATTTGTCCTTCTTTTGTTCTTTAAAAAATATGTTACGGCGAAAAAAGTCAGAACATATTTCTAAACAGAAACACCTCTATGAACCCATTTGAAACAAACCTACCTAATTAAATCAAAAAATTTATTTAAATTTGTTATTTTTGGAATCCGAATGTTATATCTCCGGTTTAAAATTTTTGATAAATTTCAGAATAATAGCGTTTGAATTGTATTTAAAAGGTCTACACAATATGTAAAAATTAAAGTCTTGGACAGGTTTCAAGAAAATTCAATTACTTTCGATTTTTAACTTTATCATTTATTTTCCGATTTGAATGAAAATCTCATAACTTCCTGTTGGCGTTATTTTAGTTTCTTTTAGCGGAAAATGCTGACGCACACCTAGACAGACAGTCGCACAGATATCTCGCCAGAGACTATTTGTATCGCCTTAAACACTCCCAAACTGGGTATTTCTAAATCTTGACCCGAATACATGACTTCTTATTGCTTGCGGCAGTCAGGAAAGTCGAAAGTCTCTGGACATATTTAATTTAATTTGTGCACAAGAAGATTTTATTAAATTATTTTAGTACTGTGTGGTCATTTAGCTGGGTCAACTGGAATGGCTAAACTACGAAGCGTTCATGTATCACAAGTCTGGGTTTGTACTTCGTTGTTGTAAAAGATTTTTTCTCCGCCAAAAAATTAGCGCTCTCGGCAGTGTTTTTGACCGTAAAGGCAAAAACGCCTATAGTTATGTATTGAAATCTATTGTACTTGCGCAACAGGTAATTGCCATAATTTTTCAGAAATAGTTTTATTTCGTAAAATTGAAAACGTAGCAATGTCCGATCAGGACTAATTGGTAAAATCTTTTTTGTTCATCATTAACGCAGAGGGCTCTGCTAACAACTATCTTATAGTAAGTGAAGCAACATGGTCATTATGATTGTTTGAAAACAAAAGAGGGTCATAATTTTTGAAAATGATTCCAAGTACAAACTAGAAGAGGTAACTAAATGGGAAGGCTACTAATTAAGGGGCAATGAACTCTATTTTAGTTTGTTTTCATATTAAAGGTCAATATTTCTACCGAAATTTCCAGGTTATCATCAAGGTGTTACTACAATATGCGAAAGAGAACATTTGAAAAAAAAACACATACTTGATGGTCAATGATAAAATAACTAGAATTTCTGAGAGCATTTCTAACAATTGCAACATCAAAATAGAAATGGAAAAATTACAAAAATACAATGATAAAACTCAACGAGATAATTTAAAGATAAACCAAATGACAGAATTAAGAATAACAACACCGACCTATGTATGGCCAATTGTAGTTAAACGTTATTACCAACTATATGCAGAATGTGAAAACCTATAACTCAAGAAGATAAATATTAGGTAATGCAGAATTAAAACTTGGTGGAATACTTCAAAGCGGAAGTGTTTAAACATTTGAGGTTTGCATAAAGTCAACAAATAGTTATAACAATAATGAAGGTCTTTGGCATCATGAAAGTTGATGCTGTTAGTAATACTATAACTGTGATACGTTTCTAAAAAGGTTAAAGAGAATTTCTCATTAGAATAATCGAAAACGGATATTCTGTTGAAATCAAAAAGGTATCCAGTTTCCACAAAATGTTTGTGTTGAGAGATACGTTTTTTACCGTAGGTCAGTTTGGCCAATGTATGAGTTATTGCAATGAAATCGATCAATTTTGTATTACACCTAACTTATCTATTAGAAATAAATTTTTAGTTGATTTATCATTAGATGAAGCAATTCTTAGGTTATAACATTTGAGAAGAGTATTGTCTAGATATCGGCATTTGAAATAAATTTTAAAAATATCACCAGCTATGGGTTTTGAGTAATTATTATTTCTTAAAGTTACTAAAGGTTTTTTTAATTTTTACATTCTAAAAGCAGGATGGTGGAATTTTTCAATGAAACTGACAGTAATGTTACTTTTGTATACCATAGGACGAAAAGAATGGAAATTTAAATATCGTTTAGTTCAAATAGGTTTCTAGGATAAGTCTACTAGAATGTTATTATCTTTATCAACTACTATGGCGGTGTCTAGAAAAAGTAATCTTTTAATGAGCTCCTTTTCAAGGGTGTACTGCAGTGTACTAAATATTATTGAAGATCCTAAGGATGTTGCCTTTGTCTTTCTTTCTAATGCACAAAATCAAGTCATCCGCATATTTATAAATGAAAAAATAACCATGTAGCATAAAGAGTGTACCGCAATCTAAATGGCGATGCGATTATCGTAGCCAAAATTGGACTAAGACTACATCCCATTGGTGTACCATCAATTTGGCGAAAAAAGTTTTATAAAACGAGTAAAGTAAACTTAAAAATAAAGAGATGCAACTTTTTTAAATTCTAGATTCATTAATGTGTTATGAAGATATGAGACTAGAACCAATCAATCTTATTTAGCAATAGTTGTAAAGGGATGTTGTTTATTGATTTAGAAGAATACTTAAAGATTTCGGTTTGTGTGCAAACTCAAAGGGTTAGGCCAAAGGTCTAGATATTTTGCTAACTTGAGTTTTAATATATTTGACTTCTACTTGTCCTTTCTCAATTTTTACCGAATATACACCCATACAAATTTTAACGAAATAACCATCTCACTCTTATTTTAATAAGAAAATGTAAACTTTCATGTACCTCAGTCTGATTTTGCAAAACAGGCTTTAAAGCTGTAAACGTGGTTTTCAAAGAAACCAATTGGATCAGCTAGTCTGAGAAAACTGGTATGGAAATAATGTCGATGTTGTTATCAATTATTGGTAAATAGTCTTATGTAGTAACAGCACTTACAGTAGTAAATGTGGGCATTCTTTATTTATCATCACCAAATGTGTGTTGGGTTGTATAAGAAGCAGTCGCCAATATCTCAGGTATTTATGTATAAAAGGAAAGATACCGAATTTTCTTTGATATAAAATAACCAATACTCATTCTAAACATCTTGGTATGCAATTTAATAGTAAGTGAAAATTATTTATAATGAGGTTTTCAGTAGGGAAATAATTTTAGACGCAGGAAGAATGTTTAATTAAGTTGATCGTACACAACTCCGTCTAAGAATTGATACTTGAATACTTGACAAAAAACTTTATAAATTTTAACCAAATTTAATTAAGAATTTTGTGATTTGTATGTTGTACAATTAAAAATTTAAGTTACAAGTTCGGTATTGAGTGCAGCGTTATTCCTTTCTAAAGTTACGAGAGCGATTTTTAAATTCGCTGCCTAAGTAAGAAGCAAACAAATTACAACTGTAAAAATATTTCCATTTTTTGTTGTAATCACCTAAACGACTAACACATTTAGTCCAACGCTTTTCTAACTTTTGCACTTAAAAAAATCTTCAGTTTCTTCTTCAAAAAACGTATTAACAGCTTCTCTGACTTCATGATCTGACTCATAGCATCTTCCAGCAATGGTGGATTTTAGTTTTGGAAACAAAAAATAATCGTTAAGAGCCAGATCCGGGGAGTTTGGTCGATATATAAGCAATTAAAAATCGCATTAAGCCGCAGCAGACACACCTTTGCGTAATTTTCCCGCTTACTCTTAATTTATTCGCACCATCTGCGAAGAAGGGACGCATAGTATTCGTTTGGCCCTTTGGTAAATAATCAATAAACAAGCTGTGACCACGCAGATGGAACTGCCTTGAATTTCTGGGTGGTAGTGAACCATGGCGGTACCATCTTTTCCGACTGCCGTTTTTGCCCTGAAACATAAGGCTACATCCATATTCCTCCACAGTTACTAATAGAATCAAAAAATTTTCAGAATCTGCCTGGAAACGCACTAGAACTTGTTATGAAATGTTTAAGCGTGTTTGTTTGTTCTCAGCTGAATGCATTCGTGCTGAAATGCTTTTCATTTGTAATTCATGCACTAGCATTTTGTAAACACTGGTTTCACTTATCTTTGCAATATATGCAACCTGTTGAATTGTTAAACGCCGGTCAGAAATCACGATTTCCTCTACTTCTTTCACAATAGTTTTTGGTCGCTTATGAGTTTTGCCTCCACGTTTGAATTCTACAGACCACTTTTTTACCATTGCATACAATGGAGCGGATTCGCGCAGTTTCTCGAATGTTTTCCAAAATTTGAGGTGACGTCATCTTCTCCATACAGAGAAATCTTATAACTGTACGAATCTCGTTTTTCTTTATGTTTGCAAAATGACTAAACACTTCAAGTTTGACAACCCGTACCATTGTTTCTGATTTTCATGTCAACTTGATATTTGGCAGGTGTTGCGTAGATGTGTTTATAAGTAAGCATACGAAATTAAAAATATGTATCTTGAGCCCTTCTGCATTGGGCTACAAATATAAAAAAGTATCCTCCTAGTAGACGTACAACAACAAATTGACAGTATTCAGAATTGAAGCCCAAAGTTTTTAACTTTGTAGATAAATTATGAAATTCGTTTCTTCTACATTTGCAATTAGTGACTTGGGATAACCTTCTTCCATACTCACGTATATTTCAATTTCTGAAAACACAGTTCGTCGACAATTAAAAACTATTTAAAATATAGCAGAGACGGCAGTTTTGACAGAAAAAGCTGTAGAGGATCTTAATTTTCATCAATCTTCTCTCAGAATGTTTTAAATTAGTTTCCAAGTACTTTGATTTTTATTTCGACCTTGAAAAAGGTCGTATATCCAACATTTTGCGTTTTTGATGCGGGAGTATTGCGAATAGGCTGTTCTATGACCAAGCAATACAGCGCATGCCGATAGTTAATAGAAACTCGAATATGTCAGAAAATCAAGATCTGGATACTTAATTTGGACGTATATTACTTATAAGTGCTGCAAATTAATGCAAAATATTGAAAGATTTACGTATAAACGTTTTTATCGTTCAACTGTGTCTGCTTCAATGTCTTGTTGCTAACATGACATATTGTAATGTTGAATGAAGAAATTTTGCTATTATTTACGTAGAATTTAAACATTCTGTAGTAAACTAGTATGCAATAAATAAAGGGTAACTAGAATATAATTTTTTCCAACAAATGTACATTTATTCCAATTTAAAATGCTATAGAGTTGTTGTGTTAGGTATTTTTATTGTTGCGTTTAGAACAAGTAACAACTACTAAATGAAGATTAATGGCGGATGTTGCTCAAGTTAGGACTTCAGGAAAATCTAAGAAAAACAGGGCAGAACTTTATGATCCTGAATGTTCTGTTACTGAATTGAAAACAATGAATGTTGTCCTAACGTCAAAGTATAGTCCGTCTAGAATACTTTTATCAGTTATTGGAGCTGAAGATAGGCCTCATCAGTATGCTAGACTGATTATGTGCCGTCAGATCCAATATAATCGGATTCTCAAGAGAACAGTACTTTTGAAAAGGAAACTGCAGAACTTAAAATCATCGATGGAAGGGAGCGAAACTAGAAAAAGTAAGAGCTAAGGAAAGTCTGAATTGAAAAAGCAAAAATCCAGAAGCATGATTGCATGGAAGGTAGTTATATAGGAATTAAGAGGAATGCTACAGGCAAATACCATAAATTAGCGGCAAAAGGCAGACGTACGTTGCCTCCATGCTATGCTCCACAACAGAACTTTGCATCCGCAGTAATAACAAATGAGAAACGAAAATCAGTTTTTGAATATTTTGGGCTTTAAAATATTGGAAGGCGAAAATATTTTACGAGCAGAGGCGAAAAAATACTCTACCAAAATAATTACGTAAAAAGTTAGAGTTGAAGTAGAAAGAAAAACGTTAAACGCTAACTTTGTTACGAAAAGTCTGTTTGTCGGTTCTGAAATGTGGGATTGTTAAAGGAGTACATGCTTGTGTTGAAGAACATCAACTTTGCTGTTTAATCATGCGAAGAACGTTGGGAACATACTAGAGAAACTGGCGAAGTTGAATCATATTTCCCTCGGGCCTCCACTACAATACTTATTTAGAGCCAGTTATTTGCAGCGTGAATATGTTAATATGCCAAAAGAAAAACAGACATTGATGTTGCTGAGGAATGTCGATAAAAAATAGTTTGATCACAAAACCTAAAAAATTATAGTCCAAAGAAAGATCGGTGTACCAAAATAAAGATTTAGATACTACAAAAACGAAACATGCGAAAAAAAATAAAAACAGAAAATACGAGTTGATTTAGTAATGGAAATATCTGCTTATGCACGGTATATATTTAAGTAGTATTGCTGTTCCAACGGTTCTAGGCGTTTGCTATACATTACAAAAGAATGTACTCACATTTTTCAATTGAAATGGTCACATGTTTGGAGTTTGGAGAATGACGTTTTCATTTCGATTATGATTAGAGTACTAAGACAAGAAATTTAAAAACATCAATCGTCTCATAATAAACTATAGAGTGACGGTTTTTGTCATTAAAACATGAGTTTAAAAATGTCAAATGGTCGAAAATTGTTATAGAGCAAAAGTATCTAAGTAGGCCATACATAGATGGACGCAGATCTTGTTCACAAATTGGCCAACTATAAAGTCAGTGCTAGAAAAAATCCATCACCGTACAGGATATTATTCAAATTTTCGTTAGGGAAACAGAAAAGGGGATTGATAGATTACAGATGCTTGTCACTTCAGTACTCACCAAAGAGAATCATCAAATACAAACCTAACTTTTCACAAACAGGAATAATTTCTTCGATGCAGAACCAGACAGAAAGTTCAGCTTACGTAAGATTCACGGTTGTATGCACTTTACACACAACACTTACATTGAAAACTAGTAAAACCAGGGAATGTAAGTTACAAATTGTATTGGTACAGAAGTATTTATTTCTAAATTTAACATACGTAGATACACAACGAATTGATTGTCTTCAACATGGAGGTCAGAAATTTTTATTTGGATAAGCATACTTCAATTTTTGGATCACAGTTGCAGAATAATTAAGAATTGACGAAAAAGTTGTAGGAGGCAGTAACTTTGACGGAAGAAACTGCATAAGCTCCGTTTAATGGAGCAAACGCTATACAAAATCTAGAAGGTATCCATAAAAACGATAATTTTGGTAAAAGATTTAATTAATTTTTAGGCTGAAACTTGCGGTGTTCCAGTGCCTTTTTTCCCGAAAAGGCGTGTTTTTAAATTCTTCCTCTGCACTTGGACGGATTTGAATTAGCGCTCTTGGGCAGAGAGATAAATATGTCATGCTATGCTACTAATTGTTGCTAAAGTCTTAAATATCACATTTAATAGCTGCACGTTATTTAATAATACAAAGTGTATGTTGGGTTGCATTAGAAGCAGGCGCCAATTGGTGGGTACCGATTTTTGTTTAATATAAGTTACCTTATACTTTATTTCCAATGCTTTAAGCATGCACATTATTATAGAGAAAATTCAATATGATTATATCTTCAGTACTATAGCTTTAAATTAAAATGAAATGTCCAACTAACGTGATAGTAACTGAGGTCTTTCTAAGAATTAAAGCAGTAAAAATATTGACTAAATTTAATTTACACACATTTATAATAAAAACTAGTATTAATATAGTAAAACCAGGGAATTCAGGTTACAAGTTCGGTATTTGATACAAAGGCATTTTTTTCTAAATTTGGGACGTATACGTAGATAGACAACGAAATGATTGTATACAGAATGAAGGTCTAATGCTTCTCTTACATCCATCACCTTCATGCTTCAATTTTTGAATCACAGCTCCTGAGCAATTAAGAATTATTGAAAAAGTCGCATGAGGCAACAGTTTTGATGGAAGCAATACAGAAGCTCCGTTTAATGGAGCACACGCTAAACAAAACTGGGGGCTATTTAGTATTTACGATAACTTTGGTAAAATATTTCAACTAAAATTTCGCTGAACCTCGAGTTGTTCCCGTACGTCAAGGACTACGATTTTATTTTTTGTCCGAACAGGCGTGTTTTTAAATTCGTCTTCCTCGCACGGCCGCGTTTGAATCTTGGGCACAGGGATAAATATGTCAAGCTCTGCTACTAATTGTTACTTACGACTTAGAAAGTATTTTTAATAACTGCACTTTATTTAATATAGTAAAGTGTATGTTGGGTTGCATAAGAGGTAGGCGCCATATCTTCGAAATTTACATATAAAGAAAAGGTGGGTACCGATTTTTCCTTATTATAATGCAACTCATATTTCATTCCAATAATTTTAGCACGCAAATTATTACTTAGAAAATTTAATACGATTATATCTTCAGTAATATAGTTTTAAATGAAAAAGTATGTACAATTAAGTTAATGGTAATTAAAGCCTTTTTGGGAATTGAAGCTATAAACATTTTGGCTAAATTTTGAGGTACCCTATAAACAAAATTTAGTAAACCAGAGAATGTAAGTTAAGTTTGGTATTGGGTACAGGTGTATTTCCAGAATGAAGGTACCCTTCATTAGTCACGTTTGACTGGATTTTAAGGTTAACAATAAAAAATTGTTTAAAGAGAGGTAGGGACGACAATTTTAATGGAAGAAACTGCAGAATTTCCGTGTAATGGAAAAATGCTACACAAAACTTAAAAAATTATTCGCACAAACTAGAGTTTAGCTTATGCTTCAATTTAGGTACAGGGTTTCATTTATTTATTTTAGGCTGAATTTCAGGACGTTGTCGTATCACAAGGACTACGATTTTATTTTTTATCTGAAGAGGCGAATTTTTAAATTTTTCCTCCGCTCTCTGCCGGATTTGAACCAGCCTTCCTGGATGCCTATGTAAATATGCCAAGAATTACTGCTAATGTCTTAAAGAGTGTCGGTGAGTACAAGATTTTATTTAATATTACCAAGTGTATGTTGGGTTGCATAAGAAGCAGTCGGCAATAGCTCCGATATTTACGCAGGTATACCGAAAGCTGTGTACAGATTTTTCGTTTATATTAAGCAACTCATATTTCGTTTCCTAAAGTTTAGTATGCATATTACTACAGAGAAAATTCCCTAAGATACAGTAATATAGTGTTAAATGAAAATGCAATGTCCAACTAAGTTGATGATTACTAAGGTCTCTCTAAGAGCCAAATTTAATTTACAATGACATTTAGAATGACTGATATTTATACAGTAAAATTAGAGAATGTAATTTAGAATTTCGGTATTGGGTACAGAGGTATTTATTTGTAAATTTGGCAGACGTAGATAAACAACGAATTGATAGTATTCAGAATGAAAGTCTGAATAGATAAAATATCAAGAGTGAGCACGTTTTCGAGTAAATTATTAGGTAGAAATGGGAAAGTAAGTAGACGTTTGGGAATCAATAAAAGTCACTTTTAAGATATTATTCCTAGGTTCACTGTAAATAAAGATGATAGGTCTGCGTAATCAATTCGAAAATTATTTAAAAAGGGCAATCTCTGTAATATTGAATTTTTAAATGCGGCGTTATAAAGTGAAGCATCATTAGTAAGGATTTTGATCATTAGATGATTACAATATTTACCCTACTTCCAAATTTAATAAAATTTTAACAAATGTTGAAATATTGCAAAATGTAGTCGAGTATTCAGAAATTAAATTTAAGTTTGTCGTCCTTAAGGATTACATCTGAAATTGAATTGGCGTAATCCTGAAAATAAGCCCTTACAAAATACTGAAAAAAGCTACAACTTTAAACGAGCACTCCATGGACCTTTGAGGAAATAATTTTAATTGGAGCTTTCTAAACTTATATGAAATGTGAAAAATTAAGTCACCAAGAATGTTTCTAATAAAATTAAATTTGTTGTTAATTTTTGGACACCTAGGGAGAGAATTCTTATATTAACACTTATAAGGTCGAAATGAGCTACCTTAAATTCCTTGTATAACTTCACGCATAGATAAACCGATAAAATTTAAGACAGGGAGGAAACGTTATAAAATCCCTACAGTTTAAAACGGTTACGCCGTGCATAAAATAGAAATGCTATTAATAAAACTGTTGCCATGTAAAGAAACGAAAAATATCAATAAATAAACAGGAATAGCACTTTTTGAAACTATTTTAAAACAACTACGTTTTCAGTTAATAAATAAGTCAAAATGAGGAAAATTGTGCCTAAAACTTATATATGGATCCCACGCTAAATTTAATTTAGGCAACGAAAATTTACACCTATTTTCTTAAGAGGAAGTATTAAAGGAAACCCTAAAATATCACAAGGGGAGCAAGCAGAATTGCAGAAACCTGGCTAATTCATATCAGGATCGGCGAAATTGATAATAGCCCGAAATTTTAATTTGGCGATGAGGAAATTGAAACGATCAGTTCATATAAATTTCTCCGGGGATATTTGGGATGAAAATTATTTAATCGGCAATTTAAAAAACCAAACCTATTAAATCAAAATTGTTCTAGTTTTGTGACATTCTCAGAAATTTATGAAGACATTAACTTGCTAAGTTAAAAAATTGTGTCTACCATAAATTTTGGTTGTATCAAAATTTAAATATTCCAAAACTTTATAATGTCGGGGATACCTTTACCGATGTATAATCGCTTCAATTAATATAAAAGAGAGGATTTGAAGAATGCTTTGTAATCGAAAATGTGAATATTTGTTACAGGAGTATTTCCATTTATCTTAGTTTATATAAGAAGGAACTGTTTTGAAGTTTGATAAATTGTGAGCCATCATTTTCGTGTTTTAGGAATTCGTTTTAAATTTGTATTCCTTAAAGGAAGGCATTCTTAACGAATAACGATTATGCGACAATTTGTAACGTTCAATATATCGTGTTAAACTCAACTCAGGTATTAGGTTTAAAATCACAGTACCCGTTACGATTAGTGCTTAGCTTCACGTGTTAATTTTACACGCATATCTATTAATGTTTCGTGTTGTTGGTGCATAATCCTCGATCTAGATAATACAGATACTATCTGAATGATGCAGTTTAAATGTGAAGTGCGCCAAGGAAGCTTTCATTTCTAAGTGCAAAACGCCTTTTCAGATTTGTATCGACAACTGTAATTAAATGTGATGCCAAAGCCATATATTTTTGCGGCCAAAGCATGGATAGATTAGATTTAAAATATGGTAAACTTGTTTTAATTGAAGTTTAAATGATCTTTATATTTTTGGTAAACGAAATAAAACAATAGAAAGTTCGCATGTTTATCATGAATACGATAATGGGGGAACCCTTTTTATAACACGTGTGACTACTGTAAAATAAATTAAAAAACTAAACTCACAGAAGGAGCTTTAATCCATTAATGTTTCACTTGCACACAATCTAATCAGCTGAGTTGTATGATAGAAATATCCACTAAACAAGGCACATTTTTAATTAAAAAAAATCACAATACTAGATCCAACACTTATTATTTAACCAAACGTTAAATACACCGTAAACAAACACACTAAACATAAATTAATCCAAGGCAACTGATAATAATATTCCAATTATAGGTAATAACAATTAAATTATAAAGTTCAGAATCATTAAACAAAAAATGTAAATGCGTTAGCACGGAAGTTGCTAAAAAGGAGCTTTTCCTACAACAATAGGCCGCGAGCTTTCGTACGCGATCCGTAACAATCGATGTACGTAACAACAGCGCACCATGAAAGCTGAAAACATACTAAACCTAGCTTACTCCTGCAGAACTGCGCGTGTTGGCAGTCAGAAAGACACTGAGGACTAGTATCCTACCAACGATTTGTCAGAGAGAGAGCGAAGCTTTTTGGATCAATTACGACAGAAAGAGAACACATATTGTCGTCGGTAATTATAGGAATCAGAAACAACCTTCTTGCAGAAGATCAAGTAGCACTACAGTACACTGTTAGCGAGATTGTTGGACCTTTGACAAAGGGAACAGCCGGATTAATTAACGTAATTAGTCAAATTTTCATTTTGTTATTTTATGGAACTTTGTTATTTAACAATTTAATGTTTCGGTTTATAAATAATTTGAGGTCTTCAGTTGCCTTATGCACAGCGACAATACAATAGGCAGAAAAGGTAATATGACATCCTAAACGATTTTAGGAAAGGAAACAAAAGTAGAAATGTAGGAAAATATTTCTATATTGCTAAAATGAAATGAGATGGCACAACGATATTGTCGCAAAACTGAGACACGGATGGATGAGATCAGTTCGGAATAAACGCAAAGAAAACGATATGAGTTGAAACGCGGGATGATGATTGCCTCAGAACAAAATTTCTAAATTACAATAACGCCCGCTGTTTAAATTTCGTATAAAACTGTTTTATTAAATTAAAGAACACCGCATGAACCTTTATCGACAGAATCTACACACAATAATACCAGTATCGATTTAAGGACTTTAACTGCATATTGTAACAAATAGTGTAAACGTACGCTTATGAATGCACTTTTCTAAAGCAAACTTGGAAAATAAATATCCGCGTAATTTCATTTATCTATTAAAACCTCCGAATTTATCGCAATTGCAACGCCCCTAAATTATGTAGCGTAAAATTCAATTTTAAAACAAAAAGGGAACTATAATTAGTAACTTAAGATATAAGTTATTTCTAACTTGTGCTGATACAGTATTACATAGTTCTAATACTTACGAGGGTAACCCTTAAAGTAAAGCTTAAGAATGCGGATGCGTGTTATCGCGCAACAAGGCGATTCCCATGCCAGCCACCCATATCGCTGTGTAATTTCGGGAAGTTACTTAGAACCCCGACAAAAAGAGTTCCAGTTTCTTTTCAAGGAGCTTAAGAGTCCTATATCATTTATAGTAGCAACTCTGTATAAGAAAAAATGGTTTTCACGACAGGAGTCAATGTAAGAAATACGACTTCCGGGAAAGCACCGTGTTAAAATTTTAATAGGGACTTGAAGTTTTACCTCTGGCTTCGCTGTTTCTAGTGACGTCGCATTGTTGGGGGCGAAGCTTAACATTTTGTCAAAATTTGAGACGGTTCATACAGAAAAGTCGATTTCTTACAAGAATTCTGCCGATTAACTACTACTACAACTACCAGTCACGCCATTCCCTTAGCGGGGTAGCCAAAACCCAATACTAAGCCTCCACCTTCACAACTACTGCATGCACCCATACACCAACCCCTCTTACTACCACCGCCCTTGACTACAACTCCCAGCACTGTATCCACACCAGGCCACTATTACCTACCAATCCTACTATCACTACTATCACCCATTCACTATTTCTCTCCATTCCCTTCTGTCCTTACATGCTTCTTTTGCTTCCATTAAATTTATACAATGTTTTTGGCAAGTTCTCCTATTCTTTTCGCTCTTTATTCTCTTTCCTTTTACAATTTCTTCAATCATATTCAACCATCTCTTTCTCGGTCTACCTACCCCTATCTAGTTTTGCATTCATACTTGTCTCATATATTCTCTTTCTTAAGCGTTCATTACTCATTCCTTCCACATGTCCAAACCATCTTAACGCACTTCTTTTGTACAGCTCAGGCAGTGTCTCTTTCATCTGGCACGTATCTAACACCCATTCATTCCTTACTCTGTCACGTCTCGTTTTGTCACATGCAGCTCTTAGGTACCTCATACTTACAGCGTTTATTTTACTCATATGCTTCTTGTGACATACCCAAGTCTCACTGCCATATAAAACAGTTGGAACAAATACACTATTGTACACAGCCTTCTTTGCTT
>JAHWXV010587380.1:0-18294 GCA_024586415.1 Phrixothrix hirtus | reverse complement strand
TTATATAATCCAAAATTCGTGTAGATATCTATAATATTTTATCAATGACAGGAAAATATCCATTTTAAAGAGAGTTTAAAAATATAAGGATAAAAGAAATTTATCTGGAAAAATCTAAAGAGTCAGGGAAATGTCAGGGAAATTTAGAATTAAAATTTTGTCGCCACCCTGTTAGTGTATTGTTTAATATTTATACAATTTGCTGATTTTACGAAAGCAGTCATAGCACAAAAGCAACATTCCTCTTCAAAATAATTTCCGTAAACCTTCAATTTATGGCATAGTGATTCATACAATTTTGTATCTATATTAAATTTTATAAGCCATTCTAGACCACTACAATTAATACATACTCACATAATATCATTTACATACACAAATCAAAAAAACAGTAATAGCACTATTAAAAATGACATGAATGGAAACAAGAGTACGTAACCTATATGTATATTATACTAAAATAGAAATGGTTTGATTTTTCTTACATATTTTTTTTGGTTGGACAAGAGAATAAGTTATTTCTCCCCTTGCAAATATAACAAGTGCAGGATTTATATTCTATTAACTTTTAAAAATAAACTGTCAAATTAGTTAGATACACAAGTACACAAGGCGTAGCGTTCCTATATTATCGACATGTGCAACACTTTTGCCATCTAAATTTCGTTACAGAAACTAAAATTGTGTCATTAGCTCTCCATATGAACAATAACATCTTACAGTGAATTTATCTATGCTTTTGTCCCAATCTAAGCACTTCAAATTTTTGACTAGGATCTCCACAAAAATCAAATGAAACTCTATGATTTCTTGCGTATTCCATTGAGAATTTTCAGTTCAATCCTCTACTGTAACCAAAGGACATCTTCGTTCACTTACAATGGAAAAATCCTCTTCTGATTCTCATTTGTTAGAAAAATCCTTTTCTGAGTCATCACTCTTACTTTCATCAGAAGATATAAAAAAAGGCAAGATACATTTGTTCGCTTTCTGATAGGCAAAGCTTCGCTATCATCTCTGTCTGAATCATACATCTGGAGAGTAAAATTTATAAATACCTAACAATTTTCTTTATACCAATTTACCTTTTACTTTATTTTAATAATAACAAACGAAATAGGTAAACATTCCAAGAACACTTTTCTTGAATCTTGTATATGTTGTAAGTAACAAACCAGAAAATACTAAGATCTTTCATAGTTCACGCATTTGTTCGGAGAATAACTCATATGCAAGTAAAGTACGGAGAATGCCTGATATATTGGTGATAATATCTCATTTTACTGGTAATATAAATGAAAACATACCATTACCATACCATATTACGATTTACCAAAAGTTTTGATATTGAATGGAAATATTTTATTTTACACAACGTGTATACACGATAACTGCAATAAAATAAAGATTTGGATTGACATGTATACAAATTAAATGCAGTTAACTGGTTAAATCAATTATTATAAATCGTGTTTATAGTGTATTTTCATATTATAAAAGTGTTCCATAATGAATGATTTTTAAATGAAAGCACTTATTGATTATTATACCTATGTGAAAAAGAAATATCAGGAATGTTATTCAAAATATCCTATTGAATTTTCAATGAAAAAAAAAATGGTTACAAAGATGACCAGTGTGCGTGTGCATTCTATGGACTTTGTTATTTTTACTGACAATGAAGATTTAAAATTTCTTAATATTGTATGTTTTCATTGCATGTTTTACACAAACTGATAAAAGCGCTACCAGAGTATGCCTAAAGCTTTTTGCTGTGTTATTGAGTATTACTAAACATAGAGTACAAACAGTCATAAAAGTGATTTTCGAAGGAGGGATGCCGAAAGAGAAGAAGGGTGGTGATAGGGTATCTAAACAAAATAAGGACAAGAAACAAATGGTTAGAAATTTTATTAAGAAACTGAAAGGAAAAGAAAGCCACTACAACCGAAAAAAATCATAAAAGATATACTTGAGTGCAAACCTGTCAATTGCGAAGCTGCACAGAATGTATTATGATATGAATTTATCTAAAACTGTGTCTTATTTTATGTTCAGAAAGATTTTCATAAGCAAATTTGATATTGGATTTTCGTCTCTTGCTTCGAATGTTTGCATGGCATGTACAAGAATGAACCAACAGTACAAAATGGAAATAAAAGAAGAGCAGAGATGAGAAATACTCACTGAATTCACTGTGCATAAAAAACAAGCCAGTGCTTTGTATGTACTTTCCAGGGAACACCTGAAAATAGCTTAACATTCTGTTTTGACCTACAATAAGTACAACCTCTTTCACGCACACAAATAGCAGATGCTTTTTATGCATATCAAACCAGTTTGTATGCATTTTTTGCATAGGCATGTCATCATGAAATCCTTCCTTTAATATGTGGACAGAGGCTTAACTGGTCAAGGATCGATAGAAATTGGTTCGGCATTGTTGCACTATTTAAATTTACTAGATTACAGCGGAATACGTGTTATTAGGTTATTTTGCGATGGTTGTACAGGGCAAAATAGAAACTCCCATATTGTGCATTCCCTGATGCATTGGCTCAAAACTAAATCTCCCCAAGGAGTTTCAGAAAAAACCTTAATTTTCCAGGTACGTGGACATAGTTTTATGGCAGCAGATAGATGTTTTGGTTGGGTTGAAAAATTACTGAGAAGAATCCTATTATTACTGCCAAAGAGGAATACATCCAATTTTACAATGAAATAGGTGAGGTGAGGGTTTTGGGAGAAATCTGGCAAATCTATGATATTAAGGAACTAGAAACTATTTATAAGAAGGTAACAGGTATTGCAGACATAAAACGAATTTCCATCAAGAAAGTCCAAAAAGAGAATAAAAATAAGCCGGATGTGAAAGTAGCAACTAATGTGTATTATCAGTTTTCTCTTCCAAACGACGTAGGGCAAACTTTAACCAAGAAACGGAAAGGTGATGCAAACTTTGAACTCGGCAACTACCATTTAAACATTCTTTACCAGAGAAGAAGAAAGGGAGCCTCAAGACACTTGATGTATGCAAACTTTGGCGAAAGTTGGCAGTCAAAGGCTGGCCTACAGTGGTACGCAGACTTATTAACCATAGCTCCAAAGGTCAACACAGGCAAAGAAGATGGTAATGAATCTTCTGTTGAACACTGTGACTGCCTCCACGAAGAAACAACTGTTCATATTTGATATTATTGTACTAGCATACATTCAGACCTTTTCTAAATAAAAAAAATAAATATATTGAGCAACTTCAACGTTTTTCTTTACTTAAAAGTGTAGAATTCCATTACTTTTGAAGCAAAACTAGCTATGTCCAAAATTTTTTCCGCTTTTTCTTCAAAACCTTTGGTGGAACTCAAATTACGCTAAGTGTACTTTGTATAAGCATAATAAAGAGATAATCGGCATTTTCAAATTCACTTTTAATTTAACGGGCAATGAATGAAACGTTTTTGTTGTCTCCTGAAAATTTATACTAAACAGGTGTAGCCTGATTTGCATGCAAGCTTCTCAATTACACTTCCCATACATTAAAATCATATCACTATATTCTTGTAATGTAAATATTTTTAATAATTTTAAGAACGTACAAACATTTAAGATAGATTAAAGCTTATCCTGTACTGCAGTAGTATCAACTTTGAAGTATCTATCAGTACGTTGGATCAACAATACCATGGTAAGTTTACAGCATCAGATTTGAAATTGTAATTATTAATATGAAGGATATTTTTTAAGTAAAGTCAATTTTTTAATAAAAACAAACTAGTAAAGATATCAAAAACTTTTTTATCTCACTTCTTACACTTCAAACTATTTTTCTACGCAGTTTTCTTCTTTGTTTAAACATTATCATAGCATTTTATCAATTTGTTTATGCCCAAATCATAAAAATTATCCACCTGTGAAAACAACCAATCTGCAACTGTTGTTTCCACTTCTTCATTAGTGTCAAACCACTAACCAGTGAGAAACTCCTTCAAGTAGTGGAACATATGGCAATCGCTCGGTGCTGTATGGTGGGTGGTCTATTTGCACCCATTTAAAAAATCTGATGAACTCTTGAATTTGATTAGCACAATGAGTTTGTGCACTGCCATGTAGCAACACAACTTCAAATGACAGTAATTTACTGTTGTCTCTTGTAGCATAAAATCGACTAATAGAACACCATACCTATTCCAAAACACAGTTGCCATAATCTTGCATATTAAAATTGTCTGTTTGGCTTTTACTATGGTTGAAGAGTTTGTGTGTCACCAATCCATTGACTGCCGTTTTGTTTTTGGAGTCATATGAGACACCCATGTCTCGTCTCCTGTAACAATGTAGTTCAAAAGTTTATCTCATTCCTTATTGTATCGGGTCAGAAATGTCCTTTTTCTATGCCTCAAAAAGCAGCTTGAGAATCCATTACGAATACAATTTTCTGAACTAAGTTTTCAAAAATAATTGTATACAGCACTGACCTTGAAATTTGTGCAATTTTCAGTGATAAAATAAAAATCATGAACTAATGGTCTTCATGGATTTTTGCGTCAACAGCGTGTACCAAAACATCTGTGATTACAGAAGATCGGCCCGATCGTGATTCATCATGCACATTTCCCGACCCATCCTTAAATGAACTTACGCATTTATGCACTTTGTTGTCACTCATTTCATTAGGGCTATATATTTATTTCACTTATCTGGCAGTGAATGTTCACCACTGGCACATTCCTTACTGTTATTAACCCAAGTCATAGACCATATTTCACAGTCGGCAGACTGTTCAATTGTCTTAAACATTTTAACATCACAGTATTAACATACAAAGTGATGCCACGACTGCAAATGAAGTCTATTTTTGCTTAAGGCATACCTGGAGTCAGCATGTATGTGTGTTTCTACACGCATGTGAAATTTACACAACTACAGCTAATCGGACTTTAATTAAAAAATATTGTTGTGCAGTTCAAAAACCATCTACAGTTTTCATAATCCTTCTTATTTTCTTATTTTTAAGACACCCTAAATAAGTTTTGAAAGTTACAACATTTTTTATTATTATTACTGCTATAAGTTCATAACACAAATGTTACCCAATAACAGAAGATAAAAGTTGGTAAAGTCGAGCTCATAAGTCATTAAACATTGTGATTTAGAATGACACAGTTGTAAACAGATATTGGTTTTATACATGACAAATACAAAAATATTATTATAGTTTCCTTTTACCCTGTTAATAAGGCACACTTACCAAATAATAATTGGGCTAAATAAAAGTAAATTCTTATAAAAAAAAAAGAGATTCCACCTATATTTACAAATGTTAAGACCTATTGTGAGCAGCATGTTTGATTTTACGAAGAAAGTTGTTTTAATTTCATATATAAACCAAAATATAATAAAAATATTTTACTGTTACAGGTTTAATAGAAGAGACAAAATTGATGAAAATTTATATTAAATGAAGCTCAAGATAGTAACATACTATAATACGAGAAGGGGTGGACATGGTTGATGAATTCATCATTTTATTCGGTATTTCAAGTTAGCAATCAATAACCTCTGGGGGTGTTTTTCAGTCTCCTAGGTGTAATCAACAGCCAAATTGTTTTCAAAGAAAATACAAGCCAAATACAGCAATGCCAAATATTCTTAAAATTGCTTGCTGTGGAATTGCTAAACCACACTTGGATCAAAAATCTCTACATCACATTTTTCTTGGTTTTCAGACTATTTTTCATAAGAAAAAACTACAAATTAATTTAGTAAACAACAATGACTGTTTAAAATGACAAACAATCATAAGTGTGATATATCAGTTTTTTAAACTTTTTTACATGAAATAAAAGTTTTAACTCTGTATATAAATCATTGAAAAGGGTGGAAAAACTCTTATTCACTTTTAAAAATAATGATATTTAAAATCTGTCAAGGTCATTTTATTCTGTTTAAAAAATGCATAAAAAATATATAAATACTTCCTCTCTGACTCCAAAAAAATATTGATATTTTTAAAATAATTAAAAATTTGAACTTTTGTTATTACAAGCTCGAAAATAAAAGATGACAGCAGATTTTGATTTTTATAATTGAGTTTTTCTTAAAAAGGAGATAAATGCTACATTCATGCTCTACCTCTTTTAAGTTTTGAGTTTCTCTAACTTAACACTTTAATCTTATAGTAGTGAATACAGGATTGAATTGAAAACTGTTAACTTCAAATATTTCAAAAACTGCATTTTAGGAAAAAAATTGTATTATGAACTAATTATTCTAGATACACCCTGAATATGTTCAAACTTAATATTACAGTTCAATAGGTATAACAAATGTCAAATAATTACAAAAAAGCTAAATATATATACAACTGATTATAACATAAAATTGTAAGTTAACAAATAAAAAAAACATTTATATTTTAGTCAAAAAAAGAGTTAAAACAGTTGTAATATTAATTAAGCTTGGCAATATAAAATTAGCATAATTAGTTATTTAAATTAAAGCAAAAAGAATCACTAAATAGTTACCGATGTTCGAGATCAGTGAGGATAATATATTCACACAAATGACCAATGACAGCAGCATCAGCCCTGTAGATTAACCAAAACCAAAAATTAACAAAACCATAACCAAACATAAATTAATTAAATAAGCATTTCCCATTTTCTATACAGCTAATAATCCTATAGAAATAATATATACAATAAAGATCAATTAAAGCTTTTGATTACCGAGTCTGAGCCGTCTCGTCCATCATTACAAGTTCCCATAAATGGGACATCACAGCTGCATCACCCCTATAACATGGTAAACTTGCACAATATTTTGGATTTAAATATAATATTCAATTCAAAATGACTATAGGATAAAAAAGAATAGATCAAATTATCTTACATATAACAGCAATGATTTTCAACGTATATGTCACAGACCACCAAGGTACTAAAAATTATGATTTGAATAGTAATATTTTAATAAATTTTATTAAGTAATTTGAATAGTGTGATGAAAATATTAAAAAATAATCTGTGTTTACAACCATCTTAGCTATCACGCATATCCAATGTTGTATCCATGAAGAGTAATTATATTAGACTGTATAGCACATAACTCAAATTTTTTGGGTAGCAATTTTTTAAAATTAGGTAACATACAGGGTGAGTCAAAAATATGTTTCCACTTATATGACATTGGTATATTTTTATTATTTGTTCAATAAATCATGTTATTACTCAAACATTAATCACAAATATAACTTGTTCCATGCAGATATACAGTCCTTAAAGGTATTTCTATAGGAATAGAATTAATTACATATGTTAAGGTCATTGACATCACCAAGTTTCATAGCAAACATGCATTCCTTTTACCATTTTCAATATCAGGCAAACTTGCCGATCATGGTAAAGATCAACCTCTTCCAATCGAATGTCTACCAAATGTATTAAAGCAGACATTTCTTAAGATAATTAGTGGCAAATTGCCTGCCAGAAAATTCTTCAACTATCCAAATATATAGTACCAGTTACAATCAAACCATAAAAAAAAAATAAAAACTGACGTTCCAAACTTAAGCATATCAAAAGCTCGAAGTTATTTACTTTCGCATCACAATTAAAAAGTTCCTGTATAATTTGAATACAAAATGGCCTCATTGCTAAATTAAAATGAAAAATTATGTAAAGACACAATTAAGTAAAATGTGGTTTCCGGTGACAATCTATAAGTTGACTCATTTGGACAATTCATGTGTACAGTGCTGTCTTCTGTTCAAATATTTCTAGGATATCCACTGTTTTTCCTATGGTGCTTTGCAACAGATAGTTAAATAACTTGGAGGATTCTTAAAATGTATTCCTTGCTATTGTGATATCTGAAAGATTTCCATCCAAAATACACAATTTTCTTTTTTCTTCCATGTCAAATCATATTGCCATTTTCAGTTTGAACCAGAAACAGAAACAAGAACAGAATAAAATTTACATGATGTTGTTTTGGCCATATACATGGTAATAACTTTTCAACTCGTTCTGTATAATAAAAAAGGTAGTTTAAGCCATTTCCACAAAGAGAAATGAGTTGCAGGAACTTTTACCTTTTTTATTTAAAAGTAGCAGTCAATGTGAAATAAATTAATGAATACAGTAAAGTTTCCAATAATCCCAATTCATATTTTTATTGAATTTCATATCTGATTCTTTATTGTTTTCAATAAATTATAATTTCTTTGATTTGTATTTAATGATTTTAAGAAATCGACAAATTTTCCAATAATTCAAATTTTAGATAATCCAACTTGGATTATTGCAACTCCATTGTATTAAGTTAATACAAAGAATACCGAACAACAAGAAGAGATGGTAACGCCAGCTAAAAACAAGATAAGTCAAAAATACTAATTTTACAGTAGCAACAAAAATGTGCTGTGCTTTGCAAATTTCTCTATTTTTATAAAAAATATTTAATGCTTAGATTATACCAATATCAGAAACAATCTGGTGAAAACAAATTCCGCCTGTTTTACTTATTCATTTAGTTAACCTAAAAAATAATTACTTATGTGGTTTGATTTATAATTTTAGTGTACCTATGTGGATATATACAATAAACAACTGAATATGTAAAAACAATTTTAATTCTTAACGGAATACAAAAATGTTTAAACGAAAAGAAAAAGCAAGAACTTCAAAAATAAAATAAAAGCAACACTATAAACAGACTTCTAAATGCACAGGATATCATTTCAATCTTCTTCCTCTTCTTCTACTAAATCTGGGTCAAAATCAAGTCTTTGATCTGATTTTAAGTTTTTATAAAAGTCATGGAAATTCTTATCAATTAAACCCATTTCACAGAGTTCCATTAAATGATTATGCTTTTTAGCATTTATGGGAATAAATTCATCACTGAATAGGTTGGTTCAACCAAATTTAATGAATTTTCTTTCTTTTTTCTTTTACAATTAATTTCTTCAAAAGCAATCGCTTCTTTTAAAGTTTCCTTATATAATAAAATTCCCTTTCTTTCTTTTTTTACCCTCGACATTTTTATATTTCTCCAATTAACCTTCCTTCCATTTTTGTTCATCTTTTGCATAATTAGATTACCTTTTAATGTCGATGCAAAATCAAGCATGTTGTTCAATTCCATTGTTAACACAGAAAATTTAGTCTTTTTGCCACAGGATTGTACTAAGCGATACTAATCATAATGATGGTTAATAGTTACCTCACTTTTCTGTTTTTCTCTTTCAATCATGGAATGATATTGATAATACTCCATATCAGTGTGATCAGGTACTAAAAATGTATGTTCAATATAGTCCAGTGATGACTTTTATTGATTGCATACAATAGCATCGGTGCAAAGTGTGAGTTTTTATTTTGTCCGCCAGCCGAGTCTGAAAAAGGACTGATTCATTTGATGTCATCAGGTAAATTCAAAATATGCCTATAAATACATGAGGCTATTTGATTACCTCCTCTACCTGATATGACTTCATGCTACATGTAACAATAAGTTATTCCAGAGCTTTTTTGAACATAAAAATCATGCACCATTAAATTAAATGTCCACAGCTTCAGTTTATAAAATTTTACATCTGCTGTGAGCATTGGAGTTTGTCAAATTTAAGTATGTCAGAAGATATTCTTTCGAACTTTGTTTTCTGAAGTAATGTGATTCATACTGAGGGAATGACAAAATATGTTGTTTTACTGCATCAAGGGTATCTTGATTATTTTTAAAAGGTGGCGGTAGTAGCCTTCATTCATCACCATCAACAATATCTGTAGCAGAAAACTGTTTTCATTTCATACATTCATCAATAAAACTATTGGTTTCGCCTAAAGTATCTTTAAAACAGGTTTTGCACACATTTTCCATTGAACTACCAACTTTAAAATATAACTTATATGTCCAATTTCTGTGCCTGCATTTTGTAACATCTAGATTTGGTCTTTTGAAATATGCAAGAGGACACAAATTGTACCCGAAAATTGTAACATCCTTTTTTCCAGTAATCTTTAAATAATCATTTTCTGAATTCCTTGGGTAAATGATTAACACATTTTAATCTACAAAGCTTCAAACTTTTTATTTCCATTTTTTTTTATTTTTCCAGTTTTAGTTGTATATTCCTGCCCACAATTTCTGCCTATTTTCTGAATGCAACCAATTTCCATGCTGTTTTTGCAAATCTGCTTTATTTTTTTTATTTAACTCAACATTACCATTTTCTTTATTTGACTGGTCAACTAAATTCGAACGATCTTGTTCAGAGTCTGGGTTGTGAATATGATTAGTACAGTTTTCATATAATATATTTTCTTCTAATGTAAAAGTAGTGTGGCTCACATTTTCAGCAAGAATCGTACTTGATTGTAAATTATTTTGTGGTAAAACGTCAACATTTTCAACTCCAATCGTATGGTTAGTGTGTGTTTCTTTGATGGTGTTTTGGTATGCGACATTTAAATCGATGAGCGCATTAAAATCATTATTATTAAATTGTATCAAATCATTATCACCAAATTCATCACATCTTTGATTATCATTGGACACTTCAATAACATCTTGTATGTCACCAAATACACTAGGAATAGATTCTAAATTATCTAATTCGGCAAAGATGTACTTCTGTTCAGGTTCTGAGAAGTAATTTAAAGTTAAGTAAAATAGAATATTAAAAGTTACAAAATTACCTTGATTTGGATCGACATTGTAACTGTTGCTATTCAAAACTAATTTAATATTTTGTAGTGTTTTCTGATTAGCCATTTTCAAGTATTCGGTATAATAACTGCACCTTTTCAAATGACATTTGGATAAAGAATGACACAATAAATGAACTTAACATACAGTTACAAACCCGATAAATCCACATATTTGACGCGAATATAATATTGAATAAGGCAGACTAATAAAATAACTCTACTTATTATATTAGTATTATTAAGACTAAACTAATAAAAACATGTATTTTATTCTATTTATCATTAAGATGTTCTGTAAAATACTGATATGTACATATATATAGTTGATAAAGGTGATAAATAATAATAAATTACTTGTGTTGTTAGGATTTGTAATTATCCAAACATAAATGTACATGTATTGTTAGTTACATAGATTTTTTAACTTATCTGAATATATTCAAGCCGATATTTCAGTATTTCTTGACGAAATCACTTGTTCGTCTTTCACAATATGATAAAGAATCAAAATGCACCTATACGTCCATTTATCTAAACATGTCAAAAATTGTACTTAATGCAGTTTTTAGCTGGCATTAGCGACATAAAATCTAAATTTTACATGCAAAGTTTTAACTTTGGCAGTAGTTATTATCTAACATATTAGATGGCGCTTTAATTTGTGTATGATACATTGGAAAATTGTCACAGATTCAAACAATTTGATGGATGGAAATTTAAGTATTAAGTATTAGTTTTAAAAAGATTTATATTACATGTAACAGGTGTTCAAATTCGAGGTTGCTTTTTGAATTAACCGCCATTTATATTATTGTACTCTAATGTAATTGATAGTTGACATATATGAAGTACATTGCGGTTCTGAGTTATGGGAACAACATGTTTTATAATGAAATCTCATTACAAATATGGGAAAACCGTTAGAAAATTTCATACAAATTCGAAAGAAATAACATTCCATTGAAAACTACTGTTGCAAATCTAATAAAGAAATTTCAAGAAATTAGTACTGTGAATGATGCAAAAATGAGTATGTATCATCATAATGGTGATTCTCTTGAAAATATTGCTGCTGTAAGTGAAAGTGTTGCTGAAACACCAAAAGCATCAATTCGTCATCAATCATAACAACTGCATATTAAGCCAACAACTTTACCTAACATCTTAATACATTTAAACTGCAGTAAAAAAACAGTTAATACAAGAATTGAAGCCAATCGATCACCAGTCACAATGTATGTTTGTTAATTGGACTTTAGAAAGAAAACAAGAAAATGAAAATTTTTTCAACAAATTTATTTTTAGTGATGAAGTAGGTACATTTTCACCTTGGGGGTTAAGTGAACAAACAAAATTGCAGAATATGGGATGAGGAAAATCCACAACAAATACTGGAAAAGCCAATGCACCATTAACAAGTCATTATATGGTGTGATTTTTGAGCTAGAAGTGCCCATATTTTTTAGAAAATGAAGCTAGCATTGCATTACTGTTACAAGTGCTCAGTACAGAACCATAACTGAAAACTTTTTATACGATAAGTTGCATAGTGTCAATGTCCAGCAAATGTGGTTTCAACAAAATGATATCACTTCACATACAGCACATGAAACACTGAATCTTTTGTGAGAACAACTTCAAGAGCGAATAATCGCACAAAGAGGAAATAACAACTAAATGCCTAGATCTTGTGACCTAACACCTTTAGAGTGAAGGAAAAGTCTATGCTAATAATCCTGAAATGATTCAAGGCCTTAGGGACACGTTATTACTGCTATTGGTCAATTATCGCCAGAATTATGTGGAAAAGTCTGAGAAAATTTTATCAAAAAAATGACATCATGCCAAAGATCAAAAGGCCATTTTCCCAACATTATGTTCCATTATTAATTGCTTGATCTAAGTAATTCGCGTGATTTATTTCAAATTCAAATGGTAACCTCAAATTTGAACACCCTTTATGAGACTAGCCTTCAATTAATTAATAATATGAATGGAAGATTTTAGGTCATCTAGTATCATTTAAATGTATTACTGACAATTGTTTTTAAGGCCTTTTAATGTCTTTTTAACTTCAACGGTGCCAAGGATAACTTACATTCTTGTTGTTAGATGTTCATTGGTTAATGCACATTGAGACTGCTTAGATATGTAAATGGAGAAAGCCTGTAAGTTTTTATTGCTTTTTTGTTGAGAAGGAATGTTGAAAATCATTGCCTAAATAATATAGATTGCTTTAAAATACTTTTGAAGAAATGGGTAACTGTGCCTAACAAAGGGCACTTACTGATTTACATCTCTAAATAATTAACATACCACAATGATTTAATTTCATTCTTTAGGATGCTAAAAATACTTTTGTAAATAATGCATACCAAAATTTCTAAAATAATTTATGTGAGAAATTCAATTTTTTTCTTTGTTTTTTTATAAATGCATGAGGGGAAAATATGAGTGCTTTACTATCCAAGTATTTTAAAGCAGTTCTGTCTAATTAAAAAAATAATTTTCTACAAGACTATTGCCTTTTAATTTATTCAGTTACTTACCAAGAATGCTCTGCATTAAATCCAACCTGAAAGAATAGCTATAATTAGAACATAAATAATTAATAATATATTTAATTTTAATTACAAACATCTGGTGTGAAACAACAAATGACTTTCTCTTATACATTATAGATATGCAAATAATGTTCACAAATGATTAAAATATTATTTTTAAGAATGATAATTGCAATGACCACCTTTCCAAATTACTGAGTATGCAAAGCACTGTATAACTCCAGAGATTTTCACAGATAACTTGCTTCAACAAAATTTTTCAGAGAAACCAAAGAGTTCATATAAAAGGGCATCAAAGACATAAAAACAGTAGTAAGTTTTAAAAAAATTCTTGGAGCCGTTTTCGAGAAAATCACAAAAAACTTGTAACTCGCAAGAATAAAGTGTCACTTCCTGTCATTCGATTTTAACTAAATTCTTGCCATAGCATGTCAGCAAAATTGAATATAAAATTTAATTTTTCTACAATGTTTTGTTTTTAAATACTTTCGGTTACTTGATTTTCAAAAATTTACTAGATAAACAACTTAGATGGTATAAAACGAAATTAAGTAGCTAAGAAATGTACCAAGTTTAAGAAAAATCATTAAAGCCGATTTCAAGAAAACTGTGAAAACAGAGAATTCGGAAAATATCTAAAAATGACTGAAATAAGGTGGTACTTCCAGCAATTCGATTTTAATGAAATTCTTGATTTTGCATACAAAGGTAGTTATGACTTCAACTATAAATTTACATTTAGCTAGGACTTTCATAGTGAGTTTGACTTGCTGCACTGTACAGGTGTGGTGCATATTAACTGCTTTCTATTCATAAAAAATATTGTAGCTTTTTGTAAAAGGAAAACTGCTTATGTGCACTGCACAGGTATAATGCAGCAAATCGAACTTGCTATTAGTTTCATAGTTATTTTATAACAGTAAAAGTACTTACGGTTACTTAATTTAGGGAAAATTTTCTGAAAGATCATTCAAACCAATTTAGAGGAAATTGTGAAAAACCAAAAAATGACAAGAGTAATAAAGTAGCATTTCGGGTTATCTGATTTTAATCAAATTGTTGCATTACATGTCCAGATGGCTAGAAATTTAAATATGAAATTTTCTTTATATGACTTTTCATTTGCAAGGTATCTTGTTCACACACACAAACAGCACACACTCAGACCAATTTCTAAAAACATGATTTTCAAACTCAATTTTTGATGAAAATAAATTTTCTCTTTTGCCTACATTTCACGGGGTAACCTAAAGTAAAAATTATTTCAAACTCATTCTCAAAACAAAAATAAAAATTTTAATAAAAATATTTTCCTTATGATTTTACTATAGAGAGTAACCTCTTAACTTTTAACTTCTTTGGTCTGGGCACTTATTTGCCTTGTATTGTCACTGATGGCCAAGAGCTATTTTTGTCACTAAAACAAAGTGGTATTACAATATCATTTGATTGAAAATTATTTTTCGTATTACACTCAGCGACTGCTCTAGTAATCACTTGAATTTGCTACATTACATTAAATTATGTGTATTTTGTTGGTTACATGCACACTTTCTGAATTTTTTATTGTCACTGTGATCAACCGGCCACAGCAGCCAAGTATGTGCTCTACAGCATAAAGTATGGTATCTTATTAGTCGCCAGGTTGCTGGTAGCTTAGTGCGTAATGGCGCTTAGTAACTGTTTCCAAAAATTTACTCTGATGAATTAGTTTTCTAAAATTTGTTATACAAACACAGTAGAAGACTACCAATTTAAAATTATCCAAAATACCTAAGATGTAATAAAATTAGATTTTTGAGTTTAAACAGTGTAACTTTTATTAAATTAATAAACGCTTCAAAACTGTACATTTTAATTTCAATATTGAATATTACAATCTGTTATAATGGACAGATAAGTAATAAAAACATATTTAAATATTAGGTTTCGTGATCTATTTAATCTCACCTTCATCCTGTCTATTGAAATTGTTGAGAATGTTTATAAATTTCTAGTGCTTTTCGTTAAAGTCAAGGATAATAATCAGAAACTTTTGATATTTCCATTTTATTAAATTTGATATATTGTAAATTTTCTAAAGCAGATTTTAAGGATTGATTTAGTCTGCAAAAGTGCTGGTACGCTTTCCTTCTTGTTATAAAGCTGTATTTTGTCTAGCCCTTATAAACTTTACCCTAAGAACAGCTCAATTTATTAATGCCAGAAAATAATAAGGCATCAACAAAATCTTTTGCTGATCTAAAAAATTGGTTAATGTTGTTGGTAGGTTTAAAAAAAATTCTAATGTCAAAATGATTCAAAATTCTACCAATTCTAATTTTATTATGAATACTAACTGTAAATCCATAATGTAGATTAAAATTTTTAAACATAGTCATAGATATAGAATGCTAAGAAGTAAACATTGTCACATGTGCGTTTGGCTTTATGCCACCAGTGACAGCATTGATGGCCGCTAGCTCTTTGGAGGAGGGTGGGTTCCCAATAAAATGCACCAATACCATCCAGCGCACTAAAAGGAAGTCGAGATATAGGTAAAGACGGGGCGCCACTACTCCAGATGACCGCCCAAAGTATGGGACTGTTCTAGGAATAGCCTTCTGTTAACTTATTCCGGGGTTCCTTTTTGTCAAGACCCCAAGGGTTAGTATAAATTTTGATCGCGGTTTGTAGTTAGTACATATCCTCTGAAATTTAAAATATTCTTAATTAGTTTATACTATGGTCAAAAATAAAAGTCCAATTAAATGACAAGACCTCTATTGACAACGAAAGGGGGTTACTTAACGTACACACACAAACAAAAGTTACAGATAGTGTACAAAATAACTTCCCGAATATGGCCGTATTCAAGAGACGGAAGAAGGACTAAGCAAATCTACTGACACTAAAATTAGGGTAGTCTATATTTGGACACCGTCAACACCAGTATGCGTCCACAATTTCCACAGACGATATGTATTATTGATCTCCTGTTACACGGGAAGGCTTAAGTTATTATGCCTTTTTAAGATCATCCGTAATAGGTTAGAGAATATTAACAAAAGGGTGGTACCTTACTTTGGGTGGTTGAATTACCCAAAATGGTCCGTTGGGATGGCTTATAGATTCCCACGTCGGCTGAAGAACTTTACACGTCCAACAAAACTGGTACGGCGTGAAACATGCTGATTAATTTCTAGAGATATACCATTACATCTCTTAGATCGGATCCTCCAACATTTGACACTCTGTTGAGTCCCTAAACACACCGAACTCTTCGTTTAACACAAAGCCAACACACGATCGATTTTATTGCCCTTACGACTCGGCAAATGCTTACCTGCTTTTGAAGATGTCATCGAACCTATCCGACGTTCGGAAATTACGCGTCTATCATGTTTTCTTTATCCAATTAAAAAACCAACCAATTTATTTACTTTACTCTCAAAAATTCCTATTTTTCCCGTTGTTTTGTCAACAACCCCATTTCTAAGAAACAAATCCACGGTGGAAACTTAAGGAAAAAAGATTTTGTCCTTTATTAGCGGAACGCCACCAAAATCTGACATCACCCTGGGCAAAAGAAATTTTCACCGAAAATTTCTCAAAATACCAAAGAAACAACCAAACAAGCCATTTTGTAAAACCAGATTCGTGCCGTCATCAACAAAAAAACAAACACACCGTACTGTGAAGCGGTAGAGGGCGTGGAAACCTTAAGGTGGTTCATACCGACACAGGACAGCAGCACTGTTGCCTGTTCTAAGAAGAGGGGGGAAGGGTAAGGAGAGTGCACCTTGCATGAACACGGACGGTATGAGATCGGGAGTGAAGCTCCGGCTCTAAAGCTCTCCATCCCGCCCGGAGCTATCAACATGGATCAACTAGGGGGGTCTTTCCCCAAAATCAAAGAGTTATCACACTATGAGGGAGCACAGGCTTCTACCCCGCCTACCAACACCATAGGGCGGAGGTGTGAAAATAAACTTAACCAAGGTACCTAATCGTTTCACCCCTAAATGAAACAACTGAGCGCACGTCATATCCAGCGCTCCACAACGATCGCCCAATCGCTGCAGTAGCCTGCGAGTTCCCGGACGCACCTAGAGGAGAACATGCGCCGCGGCTTGTGGTAGGTAAACCCCCCAAAAGGAAAGAAAAGCATCAAGGCTCGAAGTTGAAAATGACTTCCAGTTGTCTTCTAAGGACAACCTTCATCCACAAAACTTACCAGGTGTGCCCAAGACCAAACCTGGCAAGCAATTAGTACCAATTCACGTGAACCTGTACTAATACGACGCTAAAGAAGTGATAAGGAAGGAACAGAATAGGAAAGAATAAAAGGAGAAAGGTAGAGATTGAGAAGGGGGAACAGTCATACCCTAGATGCACAGTGTAAGTCGGTCACGTCAAAGACAGTCTTGTTAGTCAGTCTGACGTAGGGTCTGACTTCAAATCCTTAGCATGCCATATGCTTTTCGACGTACCTGAAGAATCACTTAGCTCGTATGTCTGATACGAAACCTTACTTCGAATCAAGAAGGGACCGATAAATTTTGGTGCTAACTTAGCTGTCATAAAGCGTGAAGCATCTAACAACACGAAGTTTCTTCGCCACATGAAATCGCCTACTTCAAAAGTAGCGAGATGATGCCGCAAATTATACTGTCTTTGATTCTTCTCTGAAGCTATCTTAATTCACTTCTCGATATACTCATGCAACTTCGCCAAAGTAGGAGGTATACGCCTAATGTCTGCTGCGCTCGATGATGGAGCATCACCTCGATCTGCTGAGAGATTTTCAGAACTAGTCTTTCTCTCCAAAATCATATTTCGACCGAAATTTGTAACATACGGAGATACTCCAAGAACTTCATGCAATGCGGAACGAATAGCACGCACAATCTTCTGTAAATATTTGTCCCACGTTCGTTGATTCTCCTGGACATATGAAGCTAGCATGGTCTTGAGTACATGATTCACCCTTTCACTGGGATTAGCTTGTGCATGATAATAAGCATTAAACCTTAATC
>JAHWXV010587343.1:0-10601 GCA_024586415.1 Phrixothrix hirtus | reverse complement strand
GATTTCGTAATTTCAGGAAGACTTTATCTCATTTCATGACTTGCATTCATCTGGGCTTAATTATAATTTGTTTGCCATTGAATAAACCTCCTTTAATTTACAATTGCATTTTTATAGTATATGATTTTTCTAGTAATTTTGAAATTTTGGTGGGTATTTAATTAATTGGTCAAATTGATCATAGCAATATCTCATTTGCGAAATATCTGAGCAATGGAACGGAGATAAAGTTTCGATTTATAGATTCGTTTAACTATATGAATAGCAGTTTAGAAAAGTTGGCGTTTTATTTACCATACGAAAATTTCAAGAATGTAAAAAAGAGTTTGGTACAGTTGACTCATATTGTGAAAAGCAAATTAGATTTCTCGTTCGCAAAAGAAACTATCCGTATGAATATATGGACAGTTGGGAACGATTTCATGAAACATCGCTACCTCCAAAGGAATCATTCTATAACACAATAAAAGATTCTCATATAACCGATGCTGATTATGAACAGGCTTGTAAAGTATGGAGAGAGTTCAGTATTGATAATTCAGGATCCTATTGTCAAATCTATCAAGAAAACAGACGTGTTCATGTTATCGGATGTCTTTCAGAATTTTAGAGAAAATACGTTTCGACACTATGGGCTAGACTGCGTATTTTATCCCACAATCGTATCATTTTCCTTTGATGCAGCGTTAAAGTTTACAAAAACCAACTTGAATTTGCTGACGGATATTGATATGGTAATGCTATTTGAACGCGGTGTTTGAGGAGGAATTAATCAATGCTCGCATCGACACGCTTATGCAAATAATCGTTACGTGGCCGATTTTAATTCAAATGAACCTTCAGAGTATCTTGCATATTTCGATGTAAATAACTTGTACGAAACTGCCACGTCGAACTATTTTCCGACGGGTAACTTTGCCTGGCTTACATCTGAAGAGATGAATAATATTAACGTGCTAAAAATTCCAGATGACAATGACACAGGTTATGTTTTTGCAATTGATTAAGGTTACCCCGTTCAGCTTCACGATGAACATTTCAAACTTTCTTTTTCCTGCCAACATTTAAAACCGCCAAACTCTAAAATACCAAAGCTGTTGTTTACCCTTTACCCAAAGGAACGATACGTGATTCATTATATGGCATTAAAACAATGCTTGAATCTAGAATTGAAAATTATAAAGATTCACAGAGATATTAGATTCAAATTGTCACCGTGGCTAAAAGAATACATCGATCTAAACACAAAGTGAAAAATCGATACAGTGAACAATTTCCAAAGAAATGTATACAAACCAATGTACAATTGAGAATGTTAGAAAATATCGCGAGATTAGAATCGTGAATCGATGATCCGGGAAAGGAGGTGCCCATCGCTACATTCGCCAGCCTAATTTTCACAGCTGTAGAATTTTTTCTGAAAGCTTTGTCGCAATTGAATTACTAAATCAGAAATAATATATAACAAACTCATTTTTGTGGCAATGGCGGTGTTGGATAATTCCAAAACCTATGTTTTTGATTTTCACTATAACTTTACGATCAAATCATTAGGAAGACAGAATTTTAGGGATCTATACTCTGATATAGACTCATTGTGCTATGAAATTTTAATTCAAAATTTATATGGCTTTATTAATCAAAACATTGACAGATTTGATACGTCAGATTATCCCGCCGATAAACCTTACGAAATCGAAAGAGTAAACACGAACATGCTTGCCAAAATGTCCGACGAACACAAGGGTCAAATATTTTTAGAATTTACTGGTCTTAAAATTAGAATGTGTTCAATGTGAGTAGCAGGCAGAAAAGCTGAGATTAAAAAGTCAAAAGGTGTTGTTTCCAACGTAGAAACAGAATTGATTTTAATGATTATTTAAATTGCTTAAAAGATCGTAAGCGACTCGTAAGAGAACAGTACATGCTAAGGACGTTACGCATTCCATATATACTATTAAACAATCTAAAATAGCATTGTCAAAATTTGATGATAAGTGGTACTTACTACCTGACGGAATTTCGACTGTCCCATGGGGACATTACAGTATACTTGACAAAAATCAATATTATTACGGTCTATACAATTAAGATATAATCAAACTTTAAATACTTTGATTTTTTTTTATTTCCTCACATATAAAATTCAAAAAAATAACAACTACTTCTACCATTACAATCTTTGTTAATGTTCTTAAATAAAAATTATATTTATACAATTTATAAGAAACAAAATCTTTAAAACTAAAACATTTAGCAATGGTCTTAAGACCAAGGTTGCTTATGATATATCAGTCGCGACAGATGTCACACTTCAATAAAACACTTTAACTTAGAATGCGGTCTTATCGAGTACATTAACAGATATTTTAGTGTTAAAAATGAAAGTAAAAAAAAATTGTAATTGATCAAAGATATACAAAAAAATTCAAAACTAAATAAATTCTGTGCAGACACCGAGTTGGCTCGGGAAACTAGATTATTCCGAGATAGATCTGTTTTTTATTCAATTATGTTTATTAGTAAACTTAGAAGTCACTTTATAATATCGCAACTTTACCGATTATGATGAGAAATATCATTTTGAAAATAAAAATGTAGATCATCCCGAATTATTTACATTATACGAGCAGGGCATACGTATTTGTGATAAGTTTTTATCCATTCCTTTCTGAACCAACTTCGAAATTCTAATTTAAGATAATTTTACTTCAAATTTACTGATTGTATTTGTTAAATGACATCAAATGTCAATACTATACCTTTTTATTTTTAATGTTCAAATAACATGTAAGAAATAATCTAAAAAATGTTTGAAACATGTAAGCTTAAAATATGTAGCATTGTTATGAATATTATTATGGATTCTGTATGATAAAAATAATAAATAAAACACGAACCTGATATATTTTTAACTATCAAATAAGATATAAATACTTGATGTTTAAAAGCGATTATGTAATAAATAAACTAATAAAACGCACACTACCGTTCTTCTTGCAAAATTCATCTTTTTGTTTATTTAGAAATAGTAAAAATATAACAAAAATACAGTAATAGATGTATCTATCCTATTAGCGATATTATTAGATATATTCAGTTAAAATAATGATAAAATAACAATAATAATGTTCAAATAAATCGGAAGTAGAAGAAAATAGACGCATTCGAAAGTAGCAAAAAAGGCAAGTGTATCTTACAATATTACATAGTTTTTAAAATAACACTATTAAATCATATTTATTACCCAAGAACATTTTCTCGCATTTCCCAGCTAGGTGTCTTAAACCTAAACAATTTCACAAGTACGTACCTTATTTTCTTGAGGTCGTCACTTTAAAATTCTTTCAACCAAGTAAATGTTTAGATATTTAGCGTTTCATAGTTCAAACCCGTAAAAACAACCAAGAATCGGATCTTTCTCCAAATTCACCAGTTTGTACGTAACCGGCATAGCTATTTTAACATTTGGTACACGGAAAAGTTCGGCTGACCAATTAGGTGTAAAACCTCTATCAAAGATTCCTTTAAATTTACATATTCGAACTATGTCTCCGACTTTCAGGCGGTGCTTTTTGTCGTACACTTTAATGTTCTAGTTGTAAACATGATCTAAATTGGAATCCGGTCTCACACTTGCAGGTTCACGTCCTATTGTTCTGTGTTTTCGATTATTATATCCTTCGGTTACTTCGGGAAAAATAGTTATCCAGTTATAATTACCATTTAAGTGGAGTTTAATATACAACATTCGTTTTATCGTACGGATTGTGGGTTCAACAATTGCAGCCTTTATTGTGCTATATGATGAATAATGATTAATACCGAATGATTTCATTAATGATGTAAATTTTTGATTGTAAAACTCCTTGCTAGCAACTGTTTGTAAATTTTTAAGTTCTCGTGGTTGATTTTTATTGGTGTTAAGGATACATTGCATGGCTTTCGTAACTTCATTTGTATCCTTAGATTTTATAGCATTAATCCACAAAACTGAGAGAAAGCATCTATTATAAACAAAATGTTCTTAAACCCCTCGTTCTTTCTAGAGCAAGAAATAAATTCTCCCAAGTCCGCTTGCCAAAGATCATTAAAACCCTTGATTATTGCACATCTCGGCGGAAAATTCTTCCTGGCAGGTTTATGAAGTTCTTTCACAATCTATTGTTTATATATGATTAATCACAAGTGGATTAAGATTAAATCTTTATTGGTTAGCAACGGGAATTTTTGTTTATTACACTTAATAAAGGAGGAGGAATGTTGTTGATAAAATCTAAAGTAGTTTTATTTCTTATTTTCATGTAATGAAGTTCTGGATGCTGCTTCTGATGTTGTGTTGCTTATTCTGTTTCGATGCAGGTACAGACACGCTTGGTGACTTGTTACAGCTACGTGTGAAGGATGAAGTTTCTTAATATACACTTTAGTTGTACCATGTGTTTCTTGAAATTTCAAATTTATATATGTTTGCAATATAGTAAATTCGTTAAAGTAAGTATTTACTTTTGCTATCAATTCATCTGTATATTGAGTCTTAGCTTTGCTCCAAGCTGTAATATTACTTGAAACTTTATCGCTAATATCGTGAAGTTTAATAAAAAAGCAGACCTGATAGGATTTTCAAAACCTTTAAAAATGTTTTTAGCTTCGATTCTAAAATTAAGCATTTCTTTTTGTATATGTTCTGTCAGATAATGTTCGTAACAACATCCGTATCATTAACAGGTCTGGCGACATTAGTCAATGATTTATTTTGAATATCAGAATTTCCATTACTTGTTAACTTAAAACCTATTCCAGGACTTTTATGGCAAATCTCGGCTGATTCGAGGACTTGTTATCCAAACGTCCAAACTTGTCAATGTTCATTACGAAAATGATCATCAATTAAGAATGCTATAGTGTTTATATTATGTTATTCAGGAAATTATTTGATTCCGGCATCTCTATGTATTCCACTGCGGCTAGTTCTTCGAGAATTGCAATAATCTGATTATTAATTCCAGTATTTCCTGCACCCTTTTCTGTGCTTAACACATGCAATTCGGCAATTAACTCGTGAACATTGTCCCAGTATTTGTATTCAATTCCCTTATTGTTAACTTGTTTAAAGAGCATGTCACCTGCACCGTCACACTTCTTTTTCTGACTCCTACTTTTTACCGTCAAATATTTCACACTGCCTTTTTCTTACTTTTTGATTTTTTAACTGATTTAGGATATATTCGAAGTCTTGTTTGCAAAAATTCGTCGACATTGTCTGATGTTGAAGCTTCCGAATCTTAGATGGCATCCCGATCAAGATCTGGTACGTTGCTGGTTGATACAGCTCCTAATAATGATCGTTTTCCTAATGTTTTGCGAATGTCAAACGATAGAATCTAAAGATATATTCAATAGCTCACGCACTGAAGAATTATTAGAACGCATTGGGAAGGAATTTATATCTGCAAACGCTGAAGATCCCGATGTCGAAAGAGTTAGAGATACAGTGGAGGGTTGTTAAAAGTGTTTAGCCGTTGAATGATATATTGGATGCAGTGACGACCACCATACCTGTGGAGTCTGCTGCTGGACTTGTAGGAATTTATTAGTTGACGTTACTGGCAATTCGATTTCTTCTTGTTGTTGTTGTGGATCATTGTCCATTTCGTCGTTAGTATCGCCGATACCATTTTTATTATATTTGCTTTTTTGTTGTACTGTTATATCACCAATATCGAATTATCAGATATGTTTTTTAACGGTCTAATTACTGGTTTATGCGTTTCTTCAATTAGTTTTCTGCATGTATTTTATTTTGTTGCAGGGATTTGCACTTGCGTCTGACTGATGCACGAGCACGAAGCAGTCGCGATTTTACGATTTTTTTATTGTCGCCTATAATTTTCAACATAGTTTTTTATAAATTGAATCACAACTATCTTCAGATATGCAATCAACCTTCAACCTTAAAGTTTTAATTGTAATTAAGTAGATTTTTTTTAGTCTGAACATATATATTCATCAAAGCCTTTTCTATATCTCCCAGCATTAATAGCAAAATCTTTGTGAATGGAAAGAGAGCCATACTTGTTTCGCCAGCATTGACCGCACATATAACAGAATTCTTGAAAAGTCATATCGGTTCCAATATGATCATCGTAAGTGTGTTTCAAGATTAAGGAATCCTTATTAAACATTAAACATTACCTCTGACTAAATGTTTCGGTACAGCGGCGTACATTTGCGTCAGTTAAAAGCAGTCGATTAAGTTGTGACGCCCCATACTAAAATAGGCCTTTATGTTAATCTGCTCGTCGCATGAAGCATCATCAAAAAACAAATCTGGAGTTTTGCTTAGCTTCCCCGGGTGGCATTATCATCGTGTTTTCATTATATGGAAGATAACTTATACCCTTAAGGGGTTTCAGTACTTGCTTCAGAAACTGCTATTTCGGTTTATATGAGGATTTCGAAAACACGTAGATGTTTTCAAGCTTTAGGCCGTTTTCGTTAATTAATAGAATAACTATTAAGTTTGTTTTGTCCGTATTTGATGGTCTCAGGGTTAATCCGCGAATGGCATTACCTAACAGATGTCCATGCATGTTCACCTTCTTTTTATTCAGATTCGAATCCAAATCAAAATTTATAACTGGAAGTGTATGCTTTTACTTAATGGTTTTCATTTCTTCTTTTTTAAATTCCGTAACTACTAACACCACCACACTTGGTAAAAGAAACAATTGAGATGATATTATATCTTTATTGATATGCTTAAAATAGTGACATTACATCCCATCACATGCACTTATGAAAAAATAATATTTGAACATTTTATCGCTCTACAATGATTTCACTTCGTTAGTTATAGGACTGTATTGAACGACACTGTCGTAAATGACGATGCAAAAGGCCATCTCTTCCACTTCAAAGTTTCCATTGGATTCCATCTCCAAGTTGATATTAATGGGCGAATTTTTCGATGATTCGGTCTGCTTAGAACAATCCGATATAAAGATGGGACAGTCTTTGAATTTTGCGTAACTGAGAGCCGGTTCGATGAATTCTCGATCATAATAATTATGTTAAATTTATGTAATTAATGTAAGCTTGAGAGTAGCCGTTGTTGTGGAATTTTAACCTCATATTCTCATACGGATACTTTTGCGAATTCAAGAGAAGTTTCACGTTCGCGATGTTGTTATTTCTAAATTCAGACGCGTCTTCTGTCTTATTAGCCTTTTGATTCACTTGGCATCCAATCAAAAGCCAGCGTGGTTTTTTAAGTCCAATAGAAGTTTTGATTGACCAAATGTCAGATCTCGTTTGTTTCAATGTAAGTAATTCGTACAATTCCCATTGACGGAACTCCATGGAACTAATCGAATTTGACTTCAATTTCCTGTATAGCCTGATATAAGCATGATCGCTTAAAGTTATATTTGCAATCTTCCAGCACACGTTGGTCAAAGTAATGCAGCAATTTGATGCATTCTTGTAGCAATCGTGATGTGTTCGAGCTCGAATTAAGATTAATTCCTGCCTCATTTTGATCATAGGTTTCTTATACATTCGTACGAAGCCAACAACAAGTCTTAATGATATGCAAGCCACGATTTTCTTCTCTAAGCTATTTACAACATGCTGAGTTTGAGCACTTTGCACTTTGCTATCTTATCGTTATCATTTTTAATTGACCAACCGGCTAATGCTAAGTTATTTTTTTCTCGAATAGAATACAATGCATATCCTTTAATGCCGGACGTGACGCCTGGCAATCTTCATACATCAAATCTTTGGCGTGCAAGCTTTTATCGAATTTCGTTAAACATTCAGCACGGAAAATTATTTGTTAAATTGAATCCTACGGGTGCATGAGGCGCACTATCAGCAGGTGCTGGAGCATTGCATCTAGTAGATTCCTCTATATAAATGTAACTGTTGTGCGGGTGAGTTATTAGATTTTCACTTTGAATTTTAATACATATTTCATCTGACAACCCAGAATCCCCGGAACCGAACGGTAAATAGGTGCGAGTTTCATATTTGGTGATGACTTCGTCGAAAATGAAATCATCCAATATGTTAAGTTGAGTTGGCATGTTATTGTTTGTCTTTGTAAGATTCTATAACTTTTTAGTGTGAATATTTTTCTACTTTTATTCCGATTGATTTTAAAAAGAGTCTTTCACTCACCGTTCACTCTTCCTTTGTTATGGGTAAACTGTTGTTTTTCTATATATTTGATCAAATTCAGACGATTCTGTTGATGTAGACAAGATATGTGTGACAATATTGTGTTCCCTCCGAAAAGTTAAAAGCAATTTAGTAGATTACTTCTTTTGATCAAATTATTATTTCTGAATTTTAAGCCCATATTTTTCGGTTACTAATTTCCGCTTCTCTTTTCTGTTCCAATCCCACTGAAAAGGTTTCTATACAGAAATCTATATATTCATCTCGCTGATCTACTAGATTTATTGTGATGTTACTTATAAGACTTGTATTTACTTCCAAAAATGTTGGATTAGTGGGAATATTATTTAGTCTAAAGCTGGATGGTACAGATATGTATATCTCACTTAAGATTTTAACTTTTTCTCCATTTCTATATAATTATCCGGTTATTATATTGCAATCAAAGTTGATGTTTGTGTGTTTTAAAATTTGTACATCCAGATCAGAAGAATGTTCCACATTTGGTTTGAGAACTTTTCCACTAAAGCCTAGCATGCGATCTATACTGCCAGACTATGTGAAATCAATGGGATATTTAAATTTTATTATGCATTTAGGTGTGCTGTTATTTGCCAATAATTGAAAAATATCTTTAATATTAAATGACTTTGATTCTGATGAAGACTTTTTGTTTTGTTTCATTGTTGCATCGGATAGGTTTTTAATAAAATAATTTTGCATATATTCGTTTATTTCGTTAACCTCATAAGCGCCATGATGAACTGAAATTTCTTCGAGATTCTTTGAGCTACTAGTATCTGTACTTGTAGATCGAAAATGAATCGAATCATTTTCGTGATTAATGTTACAATTGGAATTTCATCCGTAAAATCCAATCATTGCCAACACATATCTGCATCGCGGATCTAACTCGATTGGAGGATAGAAACTGTAACTGGCCGCATTCCCTATACCCTTCAAACTGAACGTGATCGTCAAACTAACTAAAATTTTTCTTCAAAATCATACTTATTATACAAAACACTAAGATATAAGTGACGACAGATGAATTTGTTGAACCTATGTTGGCGTTTATAATTATTTTAAATATCACAATGACGAAAGTATTCAATAACCTCCTTAGGAGGGCTTAAGTTGCCAAAAATATCAAAGTAAAGTACCTTGTAACCTAATGTTTTGTATGAAATCGAATGTGTTCCTTTGTTACTTGTTTTATCCAAGTTTATAATTCGAGTTTCATTAATCCGAAGTCTTTTAGTTAAACTATCCCTCATAAGCAGCCCTCTAAAATTTGGAAATTTTTTTGCATATTTTGTCAATTCAACATCAGTTAGAGGTCTATGAGGAAGATTTATAAGTTCTTTGAATGCTCTTAGGGTCTCAAATACAAAGCACTGCCTGATTTGTATGGTTTCAAATTGAGACCTGATCCTTTCTTTCCTTGGGGAATAGCTTCCATCATTCTATTATGTCTACTTGTTTCCTCCTGAAGCTGTTTTGCATCATTCGAATCGTTGACGGCTTTAGCAATGCCCAGCAAACAGCGGCACTAATGGAATATATCGCCTGCTTTTGGTAAAGATAATATTGCTGACGTTTTACCTTTTTTCCTCCACCAGCAAAACGAATTGCTGCACGTGCAGCTGATAATGCTATTCTTATGATATCCAAAATAACAACACCTTTGCCAGTTGTAATTGATGGGTTCTTATTTGCAACTTTTATTTTCTGGAGAATATCAGCGTTAAACTTCACTACCTTCCTTCCTCTCCTTTTTCTACCTTTTATCTATTTAATGGCGCGACCGGTTTTACACTGTCGTCAGCGGCGGCATCGTTTCGTTTTTTGCGGGTGCTTGTCAGACCCATTGCAATTCTACGTTTCAATTTCATTACACCAGCTATAGATAACGCGGCAAGTCCTTCACCAATCTATGCATCCTTTGATCTTCTATATCCGAAGATCTTTGTTGTAAGATTGTATCTGTTTGATGACGATCACTTAAACTGTTACTATCCCTGTACGATATGTCGTCAGCTTTGCAGGTGGCATCTAAAGGATTCATCCCTGCATCTTGCCGTTTCAGTAGCTCTTCTAACTTTGTTCCCGGAATTGTTTGTTCCTGGAATATGCATTTGAACGGACTACTTATTGATAAGGGGATTTACAATTCCTTTGCCAACTCTTGCCCTATTTTTTACCAATTCTTGCTCGTTTGGCGTAACGAAGCATTATGCAGTATTTTTTAATTAAACTTTGTATTTTTATCCTGAAAAGGAAAAAGTCTTAATTTTTTATTGTTAAAGTACAGAAATTCAAACATACACACACACACACACACACACACACACACACACACACACACACACACACACACACACACACACACACACACACACACACACACACACACA
>JAHWXV010587304.1:0-10259 GCA_024586415.1 Phrixothrix hirtus | reverse complement strand
CGATTTGTTTGTGAAATACTTCTACCTTTTCTGAGACTTCTGTCTTCATTCTTTTTACAAGAAGCTCTGAGTAAGTATACAGACTTTTCTTTAATTCTTCCCTATGTCCTGATTGTCTTTAATGACATCTTGTATTTGCTTTTGTACTTCAACTTTCGTTCTTAGCTCCTCTTCCCTTATCTGTTGCGTTTTATGTTCCACTTGTTATACACTTTGTCTCATGAACTCAGTATTCTCTTTTATATTATCTAAGTTCTCTTGAACCTTTTCCGTGTTGCGTTTCATTTCTTTCTTTAGATTTGCCTGTATCGTCTCCATATCTTTCCTATTTTGTTCTAGATTCTGTTCTAATTTTTTGAATTCTTTTATCATTTCATTTTTATCGTCTTTCATTTGACCAATATTTTCCTTCATTTGACTTTCCATTCTTTCTGACATTTCTCTTTGATTTCTCATTTGATCTCTAACTTCTTTCATTTGATTCATCATTTGCATCATCATTGTTTTGAGTTCTTGTTGTTCTTCTTCTTTAGGCCTAACCTCTTCGATTATTACTAAACTTTCTGTCCTGCTGCTATAAGTGAATCCTGTTGGTTCCATTTCTCTTCCGTAAATACCAAAAAAAGAAAACTAACAAACCTACCTTCACAACTTTAAACTAAATGATTACCAAAAACCTATTAACACCTATTTCCTATTTCTACTTCAATTATTCTTATGAAAAAGTTTTAAATGACTTATTTTCAGATCTCCACGTTTCGGCGCCAAATATGCTATGCAGGATTCTACCAGGTAATTGTGACACATAGAAGGTTCATCCCGGTCGAATTACATAGCAATATATATATGGTATATGAGTATTAATACTCAGCGCGTACATTTTCTACAACCAATTAAACGATTTTCGGGCAACTCGTGAACATATTTGACTTCACTGTTGTCTTCAGCACTCCCGTATCCATGTTCCATGCGATGGCTCTATTAATGTCAGATTATGTGATTTGTGTCATAACTATTCCGCTTTGCTAGTGACACCCAGAACCTAACCAGTAGAGATTCATGTTTCTCGTGTCATGTCGATTCTCTATAGTTCCGCTGGTTACCTATGTTACCGGCAAGACGTATCTCCTAACGCATGAGTCAATGCATTCGCTACGTTCCCCTAGTAAGGAGGAATAATCTTAGTATCTACTATATTTATGCAATTCGAAGACCATCCGCAAAAATTTGCATGCTAAATTGATTTATGAAACCCTCTGACTAACTATGGAAATTTGGTACCAAATTCCCGAGAGTTCTTCCCAACCTTGTGAACTCCATGCTGTGCTGTAGGTTGTTGTCTCCGTAACGCATTTGAAGTTTTGAAAACGGTGAAAATTGTTAAGCAGGTCGTCCAGTATAGTCACTATTAAATCGATTGCCTTTTCTTAATGTGACCAATCGTTCTTCTTTAGGGAGCACAGCCCTTTCCTTGTAAGTTCTGTCTTCCCTTGAAAAGTTCCCTTCTTTATGTCCTCCTTTTCGATATTTGAAGATATCTGTACATCTCCGTATTCGATCGATACCGACCCGATCTGTTGATTATGATGTGTTGTGACGTGTTTGTATTCGACATAATGATTCGGTAAAGTGCAGAGGGATGTGATTATAAGACGCCTGGGCCCGTCACGGAAGACCGATAAAATACTCCGTAACTTCCTGAGCTAAAGGGGCTTTGTATATTTCGAAGGCTTACTTCTTTAATATTTTTCTCGACTGTGCCACGGTGCAACAAGGTTGTACGGACGTTAAGCACCGTCTAGCTAAACGTGTAAAGCCCTATTGCGACTTTTTGTGGCTTTAGGTTAACCTGAAGATATATGATCATTCCAATTTCAATTTAATTCAAACCTTTAGATAATTCGTGTTACTGTGGACCAGCTGTGTGTGTCATTAAATAGATGATACGCTTCCGTGTAAGTTATCTTGCGATCTAGAATTTTTATCTTTCCATTTCTGTTTAAGTAATTTCTAAACTTGACGTATAAACAATATAACATCGCATGGGATTTCAAAATTCCGATTTAACAGCACCTCACCAAGTTATCAAAAAAACCAATGAAATTGTAACTTTACCATTAGGTGGCAGAAATTACCATTATTATATCTATCCATTTTACAAAGTCGATGTAGAAAGTTGTCTGAGATGAATTGTCATATTGGTAAAAAAAAAATTGGAGCTCAGGCTAGGGGATCCTTGCTTCGAATAACTTCCCCAAATGGTACTTAATACGCTATGTTAACATATGTCTTTCCACTAGATGATAAACCATTGATTAATGTATTCCTACTAAATATGAAAGTTGTCATCTAATATGTTTTGAATTTATTGGTCATGAAAGAACAATTACATTTTTGAAAAACGTTTACCTTAGGTTCCTCGAAGTGTGAAGTTAACAGCGAGCGATAAAAATGACTTTTTTTCCGCGCCGAATACAGTATTTTTCCACAATCAGTGTGAAGTGTTAACCTTATTCCTGTAATCTAAATAAAGGCATCGTTTTTGCTACCTTGCGCTAAAACTGACAAAGAATTTGACCAAAACTGGAATGGTATCTAGTAAATACGGTAACTGTTAAATCCCAAATATACATCATAATTTTGGTAACATTTAAAGGAAAATGTAGAAATGCAAATGTCTGCGGCGAATAAGCGCGCATAGTGACACATCAAGTTTAGCAAACCATGAGAAGAAAATTAAGAGGTAGGCCAGTGGTCTTTAACAACCTTTACAATGTTGATAAATGATTTTTAATAAAATAAATCTGAGAATCTGTCTTATTTTAACTCAATGCGCCAAGCGCTGTTCTCGCTATTAAAAAACGGTACGATTCAACAATTGACAGGAGGCAGAAAATGTCAAAATTTCAGATATAAAAAATTACGTTAATGTTCAATATAACTGATATAATCACACACGAGTTTAATTGCTAATTATTGATGTAATCTTCAATTATAATTGCACAACCGCTAGCAGATTATAGTTAACCCCCTAGACGATGCTGTACGGACTATTGTACATCGTTTATGTGGTTGAATTATGTTTCCTTAACACATTTTAGCTGACTTCATTTATATAATTATTTAATACATTGCGATCAGATGTAACCTAAACAGATTTGTTTACAACCCAATTTGTATCGAGTCCTTGCAATTAAGCACTTCAATGATTTTACACTGTGGACACTGGTTGTTTATTTTTATTCTTTACGTCAGCTAGCTAGCTCAGAAGTTAAATTCAAGGCTGGGGCAAAACACAAAGGAGCCTTGTTCTATTTCGTTTACCAATCATTTCCTTGATCTTTTGAATTTGTCCGATCATTTAAAATGTTGTTGTTATTTCGTAGTTTAAAAGTATTAAGTATTTAAATATTACTTGCATATTTTACGATTACGTTAATCATATTTACAAATTTTCTAAAACTTTTATTGAGCCAAAATTCTTTGTTTTATTGATAGTCACGTTTTATGCCCGCCTTTTCTTTAAATGCGTTTTTCTAGCATCAAGGTCTTGACTTTTACCTAACTTCGGTATTCAAGAGTAATTATTTGGATTTTTATGCTGTAACATGCTAGTATATTAATTCAAGTACATGTTACAAACTCAAATACTTTTTCTATTTAAATAAATAAATTATTAGCGAAGTTTAGACTCAATTCAATTTAGATCTAATTGAAAGAGTATTTTACTTTCAAATTCGTTACGTTTGATTGTTTGTAGGAATTTGAAGCAGTTCAGGATTGTTAATAGTAAGTGTACATTTCTTTTGTTTCCTGTAGTTGTGCAAGGTGGCGATGGAGTGTCATGCAAGAGGAGAGCGCGGGTGATATTCTACGTCGCGGTAGTCTTGTTCCGATTGCTCTATTGTAGGGACATTATTTAACAATGCGCATAAAACTTGCAATAACGTAGATGCACGTCAATAGAATAAGCAAGCCGACATGCTCTTCATTCTTCTCATTATTTTTGGTTTTAATTAAGGACATCCTTTCAAAATCATGTTGAGAAGGTCAAGCACGTGAGGTGGGAGTGTAGTTTAAATCTGCATTATGGAAATTGATCAATCCATAGGGGTGCCATTTCTTTCTTATTATTAAAGAGTGTAGTTAAGAAAAACTTGGTTGGCGAGCTAAATTACTTACTAATAACCATAATATTGATTGTATATAGATTCTTCAAAGGAAATTCTAATATTCTAAAGCATGATATCTTGCTTACAGCTGCGCTGATAACATAGCCCTTATGGAAATGGGCTTTAACCTTTGTCTTTGAAAGCAAAATTAATTAATGCAGAAAATAACGTATAATAATAACACGTCTCTTTATCTTGTTTTCTCCAATTGCGAAAAGCAATATTTATTTAACTACTCTGACCATTACAAGTACAGCCATTAATTAAGAGCTGACTTTTCTGTACTCTTCGTCATTTCCATTAATTACCTAATAATATTTTTCACTTCTCAAATATTCGAATTTAATATAGGCTTTCACAATTTTTCGAATTTTAAATTGGGTTCTTCCAAATTGAGGGTGTTACTTTTATTAATTTATGTTTTGGATTGAAATTCTAACAGCACAGTGCTCTTCATTAATTTGTAATTACAAATTATTTAATCTACCCATATTGGAGTAATTTAATTGTCATCTATAACAATCATTATTTAGGTGCATTCACCAGCTAAAAATGTTTAACTTGTTAAATTTTCCTGATGATCGCTTGGTCGGTTTGATAAATAAAAATTAAATTGCGGCACTTCGCATCTTAATCTAGACTCCGATGCCCTATGATTTTATTCGCAATAATATCTAACTAATCCTCTTTAATTAGCGTGAAGCATCTATCGATTCTGCAATCATCAGAAACCGTTGCGCTTAGCCGTTCTGAGAATCTCCAACATTTATAAGCAATCACTACAACTACATACGTCGTAATGTATAATTTTCATTATTTAATGTGATTAAGTAGAAATATGAGTTTTTCATTTATCATGTCGATTTTAGTTAAACGTTACTAAATCTTATTTGTGCTTCCCTGCAATCTCATTTCAACGTTCACAAATCGCGGACTTGTTATAATTTATAATTTGAAATAAAAGGATATGGGTTACATATGTTACACATATCCATTGTTCCCACTTATAAAATATCTCTCTATTATGTCCCTTTTTGCTATCGATACCTTAACATCTAGTACTGATTCGTCTATATAATCTGCATTAATGCTAGAAATAGCGACACCTTCGTTTCTTAATAAGTTGCGATAGTGTTACCGGTATTATATGCCATATGGAATGTAGCATTTTACTAATATAATGTGGAACGCATCGTTTGTGACGTGTGTGCTTTCTATTATACAGCGTTTAGAGAGGAAGTAACATCAATGTTCGTTCAATTTTTCCGTATAGGGATAATGGGGCCTCTCCTCGACTACTAATCAGTTTTGAAGATGATTAGATGGTAAGAATAAGTAAAAATAATTCACATCTCAGATTTCTCTATTAACTCAGGAAACCGCTCGAAACTTGATTTAAAGTAGACTGCCCAGGGCGTCGAAGCCAGGAATACCCCACCGAAGCGTTAACCACTACACTTTGTTAGCGTGGTAGGGTGTTCTAGAAATAAGCATATTTAAGACATGCGTTAGACGTACCCTTAGTAAACACAAATCTGTAAAAAATTTTAATCTATTTACAAATTTTCGCGTAAAGTTTAATCGCAGATAATCCTTACATTGAACTGAGATATCTAAAACACAAAAAATGTTTTTATGTCTACTTCGTATCGTCTTACTTCTCGTAAACGTTTTCTTTTTTTTACTTTTCCGATAGGATATCAGCCGTTTAAATGTTATTGCCGTGTAAAATAACGTATCTTTTTAAAATTACATACTTGAATTTGTTTGTTTTCCTATAAATTCAATACTGATTAATTAATTATACAGAAAAAGGATTTATAGCGAAATTTTACCTTACGGACGGAGCCCACATTCTGTAGGAATTAAAAACAATATGTGTATATCTATATGTAGAATTCCTAAATAAAGTTGCGTTGAGTGGGTCTGGTTAAAAGAAAGTTGCTCCTACTAGAATTTGTAGGGTGTCTTAAAGGAAGGATTTGTCAATTAACATATAGTTAACATATAGTTAAAGTTATTGCCATCCACTGATTGCTGCTTTATATAATAAACCCATTTAAAACTATCACATTTTAAATTAATTTTCTTGTTAGAGAACTAATAGATATGTAAATTATAAAAATCTGACAGTTTAAAATTTTGTATTAATAATTAAATTTGTTATAAAGGCTTGCTTACACGTCGTCTAATATTAATAATCGTTATGCGTCATTATACAGCTGTATTGCATACTACACCAGAAACGGCGATTATAATAGTCAAATAGTTTTACGAACGACTACAGTTGTCCAGATTAATATGTAAGGTTGTACTCAAAACATTAATTGCAAAAAAATTATTAGAAATTTTGTTGCACATACCAAGATGTATCTATAACGCAAAGTATTATGTAGTATATATTGAGTATCATCTGCCATGAGCCATTCATAACATTAATCTTGCGTGTATCACCTTTCAATTATTATATATTATATCTGCTTTCCTCTTATTATTTACGCAGTTATATTGCTTATTTTTATTATTCAAATGTACGTAGTTATATTGAGTACGAAGGACCTATTCTGGAATCATAATACTCAGTTAGCACGAAAAAAGAGACTAAGCTTATGCAATGCCCAACGTAGGCCTCACATCTAAACAATTTCAACGCAACTGTATCCTAAGTGTAAATTTGTAACGTACGCACGCGGTTTACACTATTCAACTGAATTTGTCATGTTTGTGCCACTGTTGTATAACAAAGACAGAAAAAGGGTTCGCAATGAAAATACAGAAACATAAAAGAAAGAGGCTCTAAAAAGCGACAGAGACTGTCCAAAATCAATTACCAAAAGAAGTTGGATAATTGAAATTCTATACTTGCCCGAAGCAAATTACTTAATTGCGAAACTAAGAGGATTTTGAATCAGACCCATCAGTTACAGCTTCATTTTACCCAACATCTAAACCACAACCGGAAAGTCTAAAAATTTATAAAATAATTATATTGTGCAACTGTTGCCTGTTCTGACATAATATGTATCCGCCATTTTGTAAGACATTAATTGCGAAGTGTTATGTTTGTCAAATGCGTTTGAGATGTAATTAACAAATTAAATGCCGCCCCTATTATCCGTTGGAACTTAATTTTTACTTGAGTCAAGTCTAACTAAACAATTACAATCAGTATTTACGGTTCCGCTGTAAATTCGCTTAAATAAACAAACGTACCGGAAAGTGCTCATATGTTTCAGCATGAACATTTAAACTAAATTTATCGAGTATATACTTCAGCATCAATCAAAATAAACAATTGGTAGGTACGGCTTCATCCTTTATCTAAACTACTCCTAAATTCGATTTGCGAGTTGCCGTTCTTTAGCTTAATACAAAACCAATATGCGAACGAGGCGGCTTAAAGTTACAATGGAGAAAATATAGTTATTCCCTTAATACTTTCATTTTGTTACGGCGCAGATATAAATTTACATTGACACGTTCGGGCGAAAAGTTTTATTGAATGAAGGAAATTTTCGCTCGGGTTACGTTAGAACACTAATTAAGAACTTTTAGCAGGCTGTGAACAGAAATAAATTCAATAAAACAAAAGCAATAATATTAATTAATTACCAACACAAGTCAAAATCATTCTACCGAAAACCCACAGCTTTCGCAGTTGGCCGCGAGAGTTCACTTGTTGAACCTGCCATTACATGTCGAGTTTCTTTTGTTCAAATTCGCCCTATAGATTAAACAAATGCGACAATTTGTGTCTGCATAGAACTTTTACCTGATCCTCGACTTTTATCTGCGAACGAAGCCAAATTAGAATTTATGAGTAACACGAAAACAAAAAAAAATTAGGAAAATGTGTATGAACTCCTTTCTTATTTTCATTGAAGTGTAATTTCCCTTAACCTAAATCTAAATAATTTTCTGAAAAAGTATGGCCTCAACGTGCATGCAGATATTTTGTTATGGGCGCCACCCATTTAATTGGGAATAATTATCATGTGCAAACCAAGATGGTAGAAGTGTTTAAATATTCATAAGAAAGTGCGTCCATATCAATTTAAAAACTGTAAAGAATATTTATCTACCATACTGGAATTGAAATAAAATTATTCACCGCTATGCGTATAAAATATCAAAACAGTTTTAAAAAGTTATCGCGCAAACAAGGTATAATTGAATAAATCTTTGTTCCAAATTCGATCTTAGCTTGTGTATCGCTGATGATCGACAAATAATCTACACCTAAACAACTTACGAAATAATAATAGAATGTTGATGAAATAATTAGAAACGGCTCTTCAACAAAGAAGAATCGATAACTAGACTTTAATATCAAAGTTCAGATTATAATAGGCAAAGTACCTAAACATGCAACAAGCACAGAGTAGTTGTGAGAAAACCTCAATAAGGCGAAGAATTTGAAATTAAAGTTTAAGTGGAAAAATGTGCTCAAATAATTTTTTATTAGAAATACTTTTGTTTTATTTGGAAAACAATAGAATGGAACCTACCTTTAGGCTAATCACGATATTAATTTCGGAGCCACCAATTTAACAAAAGCGGGAATTTGGCAAATAAAGTTTACATTTCAATATTGTGACGAAACTAGTTAATTGTTTTTAAAATGTTTATTTTCATACACTAATACTACACTTATTTATTTCTAATATTTATTTTACAATACACTTTCAACAAACGTTTATTTCTATTTATGTATATTTATATTTATATTCATCAGTAACTTTCAGCACAAAATTCCAGTAAGGCCTACTAAGGGAATTTAATTTACTGTTTATATAGAAAATATAAATGCTAGAATGTGATGGATTAATCTAGGATAAGAAATTAGTCACAACAATAAATTACAATGCTATGACTCTTTGCTGACCTAATTGAATTGACAGGTATCAATTACCGCAATGAGTCACCTAGGATTACATCAACTATTTTATTCTAAAGGGTGCTAGAAATTTCTAGAAAATTCAATTGTTTCTAATTTTCGTTACACTGCCCCCTCCTTAAGACTTATTACGTCTCGTACCAGTGATCTTGGACTTTGCACTTGTGGTGGTTATATTTTCGTTGGCGAATGTCAGAATCTGCACTGCGATCTATACTTGCAGCCACATTTGTTGAAGAAATGGCAGTCCACAGATTTTGTCGCTGGTGGAATTCCATTTGGATTCCATCTACACACCACGATCTTGACACCAGTGCCACGAAACACTACCTCCAACATGTTACGTACCACGCGCCAATTGAGCTGGTCTAGGCCACAGCAGAGTTTTGGTACCGCTAACTGGCACCTGCACACATATGTTTCTTTAAATCCCATAACGCCTTCCACGAGTTTTCATAAAATGGATTTTGATGAGATAATGCTATCATCACAAGGTAGTAAATACTTCGCATACCTTGGCGGTGACGGCGTAGTAGGTGACATGCCTTTCCAATTTCTGGTTTTTGTCGCAGTATTTCTTCTACGCCACCATACCTTTTTTGAAACTCAACTGCGATGCCACGGGACATTCAGACGTCATTAGCCACACAATGGGCCAAGGGATACTCCTCTGATACCTCAAACAGATTTCTCTACTCCTCAGTGGTAACCCCAAATCTAGCTTTGTGGCGTCCCGAATAGGTTGTCATAAAGTGAATGATTGTTCGCTGTTTTTGACTCCTAGTTCTTAAACTCTGAAATGGTTCGCCCTTTGCACACATTTTGCTGTCCTGGTTCTGCGCTTCCTGGATCGAAGTTTACGTCCTGTTGGCTTTTGCAACTTAAATAATCTTAACAATAATTTTCTAATGTCTCAGTACTAGCTTTATCTTTCTTAACGGATCGCACACGATCATGGCGCTTCGACGCTTGTTTGGCCGCTTCAAATTCTAGTGCATGAGCCAATGCACTAGCAAGGTCATGTGAACGTGATAATCTAAGTGCCTGTTGTGTTTCAGAATCCCTAAGACTATCGACAAATGTTTGCACCCCAATCTGTTCAATAAAACTTTCTGGAGTCGTTGGGTATGCTAATCTTACTAGCCGCGCAATTTCAGCTTCGAATTCCTGGGGGTTCTCTCCAAGCTTCT
>JAHWXV010587188.1:0-12607 GCA_024586415.1 Phrixothrix hirtus | reverse complement strand
CAAGGCAATGGTTACATAAACCAATTGAACAATATGGTGCTATTCCTTTAGTGTATGTTGGTATTTTACCTGTGCCGTCTTTAAATCCATCGTTGGATGCGGATAATTATTTAAATGTTGCAGCTTATTTTAGTGTAAAATCTGAACATAATTATAACGAACTACAAGCCTTTTTTACTTTCTCTTACCTATATGAAATATAGTATAGAGTATTTTTTTCGCCTAAAATTTTCTATATCGAAATTTTAGTGGAAATACACATTTTGGGGCCCCCCGAGTCCGAAAAACGTGGTTTTAAAAATTGGTCTGTTTGTGTGTGTGTGTGTGTGTGTGTGTGTGTGTGTGTGTGTGTGTGTGTGTGTGTGTGTGTGTGTGTGCGTGTGAACAAAATATCTCGAAAAGGAAAAGTCATAAATAAACAAAATTTTATATTTGAGTTTGCATCCATACTGTCACTCGAATCCAACAATTTCACTAAAATCAAATAACCGAAAGTGCCACTTTACTCTTGTCATTTTTTGGTTTTTCGCGATTTTCTCGCAATCGGCCGTAACGATTTTTTTCAAAGTTATTGAATTTTTTAGTTATTTAATGATCTTTCATATAATTAAAACAATTTCTCAAAAAAGTCCGTAAAATGAGTAACCGGAAGTAGTCTTACCATTAACTCTGACCAAAATAACTATGAAACTGATACTCTTAAATAAATAAAAATTTGTATATGAGATCCTAACTACCTTTTTATGCTAAATCAAGAATTTTGTTAGAATCGAATAACTGAAAGTACAACTTTATTTCTGTTATTTTTAGATATTTTCAGAATTTTCGGTTTTTCGCGATTTTCTCAAAATCGGCTTTAACAATTTTTTTAGAACCTATTTCATTTTTTACTCATTTAATGAGCTTTAATATAGTTTAGGTCGTTCCTCAGAAACGTTTCCTTAGATTGAGTAACTGGAAGTACCTTCACCGTTAACTTAAAATAAAATAACTATGAAACTAAAAGTTCTAGCTGAATGAAAATTTATATTTGTGACCGTAACTACATTGGTATGCCAAATGCAGAATTTGGTTAAAATCGAATAACTACAAGTTCCACTTAATTTCTGTCATTTTTAGATATTTTCCGAACTTTTATTTTTCACGATTTTCTTGAAATTGACTATAACGATTTTTTTAAAACTTAGTAAATTTCTTAATTACTTTATTCCATTTTAGATTTATCAAGATGTATCTCTAATAAATTTTCAAAAGTCGAGTAACCGTAGTGTATTAACTGCGAACAACATATCTCAAAAACTAAATATCATATATGAATGAAATTGTATATTGAAGTTTTTTATCTGTCGCACATGAGACGTCAAGAATTTAGGTAAAATCGAATGATTGGAAGTGCCACTTTATTCTTGCGATTTCTAAGTTTTTTTGCAATTTTCTCGAAAACAGCTATAACTTTTATTTTTAAATGTGTTACGGTTATTATGTATTAAATACCCCATTACGTAAATTTAACAGTTTTTCAGAAAAAATGCGTTGAAACAATTTATCAGAGAAAATTTTCGGAGTTAAGCAGCCTTTCGCCTGTCCAGTAACTTGGATGGGTGACCATTACAAGTGTTGTTTCCAAAATAAACGTAGGCAAAGTATAATCATCTGTGGACACTATTGGCATATCTATGTGCGTAAGAGAAAGTCGTGTGTTGATTCACACCAGATTTTTTTGGTCTCATTTCCCTGGTCTATATAGAAGATTTAAAGAAAATGTATTAAATCTAGAAATGATAAGAGTAAAGTGGCACTTCTGGTTATCCAATTTCAATCAAATTGTCGTGGTTACGTTTACAGGCGACTGTAAACGTAGAATTTTGTTTATCTACGACTTTTAGTTTTCGAGATATCCTGTTCATACGCACAGGCAGACTAATTTTTATAAACATGATTTTTGGACTCGGAGAACCCAAAAACGCATATTTCTTTTAAAAACTAGACAACGAAAGTTTTGGACGAGAGTAATACTTTCGCTATATTTCATATAGTGTGAGAGAAAGTAACAAAAAGGTTTAAAAAACCATTTAAACAAGCAACCGCATTTTATGGTATTGTCAATAAATTAAAACATAACAAGTTTTTTTGTCGTTAGAGTACAGAATGAAATATTCAAATAAAAATCTGGTGTAAGACAACACGCAAGTTTCTCTTACCCATTGTAATTTGAAGGTATTGACGTTAGTTCCTTTACTATACGCCTAAGATTTTTGAAATACTAACTGTTTCCGCGGGTGTTTGTTTGTTGTACGTTTTTCTTAGACATTTTATTGTAGCCTTAAAACTTTCATCTAACGTTATAATTTGTTTATCTATCAATGATGAACTTTTGTGGTCTAAAGTACTTTGTTCCTCCGAAAGGTAAATGTTTAGAGATTGTTCCTAGTTATGTTTGTGAGTGCGTTATGTGTTTTGCTGTCTATTTTGTGCGTTCGCAGTCTTTATAAGGTTTTGTTACCCATGTTTTGTTTCGAAGAGTACAAACAATGCAAGTTTGGCGATGTTCTTTCCTGCTACACTTTATTTCTGTGTGATTCTTGTCTCCGCAATGGTTACATGCTTCTTCTCGGAGTTGCAATATTTTTTTATGTAACCGAGCCCTTGGCATTTCACGTATTGCAGTAAAACCAGGAAATCCTTAGTAGTTAGAGCATTGAACCTTGCATAAGTTCTGTTAGTGCTACTTCTACCTGGTGAAAAGTATATCTAGTTGTAGGTCCTATTTGAGACCTAAGCTAAAACTCAAGTCCAACTATTCCTTTGTAATTAAATTCGTTTCTTCGAAATTTTGTTCGAAAGCTTTATTTTTAATTTCTTCCTCAATTTTACCCTCTGATATATCGTAAAATATAACGAGAGGGTTACTTTTTCACGGGAATTGGCACTTAAAATACGTCTCGATGCTTTTTGTTTTTGATAATTTAATTGGCATCCATCTCTGCGGCTGCCTCAATAATAAGTATTGTATTTGTTGTGCTGGTGGTATCTATTCTAATTATGCTTTTAATCTGGTTTTATTTTTTGGTAAATATGTCATACATTTTCTAATGTTTGTCCCAAGTCTAGCTTGTACAAATACTGAGTTTTTTGTTGTTCTTGTAATGAAGGTGTGCGTGTTTGTGTAGGAGTCTGTGTTATGGGGATACTTGCAATGTTAGAGTATGAGATTGGTGTTTTGGCTGTTTGTACACCTTTTATCTCATGTTTGAGTTCCTGTATTTGTATCTTTGAAGTCTAGTTCTCTCCTATTACCACTGCTTAAAAATTTTCCCATTGAAAATGTTACTCTTTAAGAGCGTTTCTGGCTATTTTTGTAAATTTGTGATTTGGGTCTAGTTCGCTTTCTATAAAGTGTAATATATCTGTAAATCTTGGCTATGTTTTGTGATTTTGTGTTCTAATTTTACGTTATCTGTATGGTACTGTGAATCTGTGAAGGGAGACCTTGCCTGCTGTTCTGTTGCTTTCTTCTTCTTATATGGTGTTGATGACTCTTCGCTGGAGTTTTCTAAATGTTCTCTGTATTTGGGGTGTTGACGAGTCCCCCATCATAATTTGTGGCGTTACTTCTGTGGTGAACCTTTTAAATGTCTGTTTCCCAAAAAATATTTAAACTAACGTAAGGTGAATTTAAATAACTCTTTTTCGCACATTAACTGAAATTTAAATCAATATTTACATCGCGTAAAATGAAATAAAACCAGAAAATAATCGTACATACGTTACCTACATGAAGGGCGTCTCAACATTATTGCAGAATATCTTACATAAAAAAATATTTATTTAGAGTAAATGTTGCGATTAGGTGAAGAATAAAATAATCAACAAGTATTCTGACGACTTTTTTAATATTACCGTATTCTTTTCACAAAGTTTTCATTCACATTTTTGTATAATCGAGGTTCGGTTGCATCAATACCTTCGCATTTCTGCATTCGTTCTTATTTGTTTAACATAATATTTGCTTATTATGAATTCCTATAGAATAAATCGCGATGTCTTGAAACTAATCATCAATTAGATTGCCACTCCGCTCTGTGAAACAAGTCACCTACTAAACTTCAACAGAGACAACCGAATTAATCTGCGTACCGTAAGACACGTGATATCATCCTATTGGAACCACTAGCACACAAATCCATACCGGCAGAGTGATGTCACAAAATCTCTCAAATTATTCCACGATAATGTACACAATTGAGGGTACAGCATCGGCTTTAACAATTTCGAAGGGATACACGGTCCCTATCACTCTACCAATCCGAATTTCGCATTTGTCACTCGTTGAAAATGTATGAGATGTTCCCGTATGACTCAAAGATATTCCATAGTCTAAATTCGACACGCTAAAATGTTTGTTGACATAGCCCATGTAATATAAATTAGACCCGGTGTTAAAGGTGGTATTTTTATCAAAATTGCCGTCCACTTTCTGATTTTCCAGCACCCAATTGACAAATTCCTAAAGAGTCAAATTGTCGTTTCAGCGAGGCAGCTGAGTCAGTTGAATCTTGAATGGGTGCAAATACAGACCGTTCTCTAACGTCCGCTATATTGTTGCTCTCAAATTCCCAGTTGTAATAATCAACAGCGTTTTTACATTTCCAGACTGTGCACCTTGTTTTGGATTACCGACAACGTGTTAATTGTGAATTGTTGAGGCGGTTCATAAAGAATAAGCGACTAGAACTTTTCAGGTCCGTAGTTGTTCTTTTGCATAAAAATCCAGGATCTCATGCCACCACGGTTATCCAACACTTGTTGCAGTAATTCAAATGGCAACATTTACAGTGCCCTGCACAAATCGCGGACTTCGTATAGCCTGATAACTATCTGAGATTTTTAGTAGGTCAAATATTTAATATGCGCGAGCAAGTTAAAATTGGGCACAAGTTCGCTGCTAGTCATTAAAATGTGAATTTTATGCCACTAGAATTGAAAAAATGTACCGTGTTACGGCAAACATTTGAATTTGCAAGATTATTGTGTTGAAAGGTGGGTTAAGCTGTAGTCTAAACAAATATCTCTAAAAACAATAACTATTGCAATATTTATGGTCAATTGGATTTGGTCTCTGAACGTATCTTATATTATCAAACTAAAGTAAAACTAACGTAAAATCATTATCAAATGTATTAATCAAAATAAGTGATTGCATTTAACTTACATCTAACATTTCATAATATGCAGCAGTACCATAAATCTTACATAAGACTATTATCTTTTATATGGCATTAGCACATAAAGGTAAATTTACTGCAGCAGTCAATAGATACTATATTACGGCAATAACAGTAAAAACAGTATTACTAGAAAATTAGATAGGAATATAGATAAATAAAATAGTTGAATATGTACAAAGATAATATTATGGCGACCCTTTCTAAAAATAACCTTCTATTTCCTTTTATAATTGAATTTTATAACTTTTTAGTACCCTTAAATGGAAATTCTCGTAAGAGTGAATAAAGCCAATGTGCTTCGTGTCTAGGTCTCCTATCGAAGATCTTGAATGCATTTGTGGCCATCTAATAAAAGCAAGCTCCCTCGTGAAGTATCCGGATTCCTATATGTGAAATCGACTGTAAATACTACGGAGACGTTTCTGATAAGAGCTTTTCAGAACTGTATGATTTAGGAGTGTAAGAGTTACAATTGCGCTTTAGAGCCTTTTAAATGATAAATGAGGGAATTAGTTAGAAATAAGGTTTTAAAGAGTTTATTATGGCTTCCTTCAAATTATGTTCGAGTTTCTTAAATTATTCTTCGCTTTCATGACTGTTTTATATAACATTTTGTTATGCGATGACCGCAACTAGAAATTTGATAGCCTATTTCATTCGGTTTATTCTAATTTGATGAATTTTGGATTTAAATGTAACTTATACATTTAAGGTCATGTTATTAATATATTAAAATTTTCTTTTAAAGTTTTTAAGCATTTTACAATTTGGTTGTTAGTAGATAAGATTAGACAATTCTACGCCAGCCCCACAGCCTCATTGTTAACAATAATAACTGGCGGCACACGGTGTGGCTGTAGATTTGCAGTTTAATTTGTGTTTTCTCGGTGTAATTCACGGTTTTATTCGCGATTTCGCTACATGATTTATTGTATAATGTATCGCACCTTTGATATAAATTTTAATTAAAATAATTAATTAGATAATTAATTTTAATAATCAAACATTTATTTTCATTTTTATAGTATAGTTTTATTAAGGAATATTTTTGATAATTATATTTTTTAGGATTCCAATTTATAGGCGAATATGTATTTAAAATTGATTATTATATTATTAATCGGCAATTCATGTAAAAAAATCGAAGCTTTAATTAAATTGATCAAAACTCATTATTATGTAATTAGTCTGAAAATTAATTTAAAAAAATCGGTGCTCTGATTAAATTTATCGCGACCATTTTCAAATATGTAATTAATTAATTTCAGTAATATGCCGCTGTATATGACAGGCTGTAACATGCATAAACTGATGACGTCACAGCTCGCGACTATAGAACGCTGCATGGTGTGATCAGACTCTCAGTTGTTCACGCGTCCACAGAATAATCGAATATTTTTTAGTTATTACGATTAGTCAAGTACCCAAGCTTCATATACAATGGAAGCATCATCAAAACAACAATTCCGCACCGAAATTCATGTAAGTTTATTGGCAATTGCATTAAATGATTATATTACTAATATTTTATGTTTCCAAGAGTCCCGAATTTAAAATTACCCATGAAGATCTACATATTTTTAAACATCAGACGATACCATCATATGATGTACCAACTGATGGAAGCGTTCCAAAAATCAAGAGCAACCTTTTGCTTAGTGAAATGATAATGCCGTTAAATAAAAGCGGATCAAAGTACATTCATCTTTGTGTAGATCCAATCGAGAATCTTGAATGCAGCGTAAGGATTTTGAAAAGAGTAACCAATTAGGGCGTACGTTTCTTCGACCACGCTTTTTATCAATTTATGGAAAAATTATCAACTATTATCGATCAAATGTAGGCGAATAAACAAGACTGGCTGATTATATTGTAAAATCGATAGATTACCCATATGGATTTGTTCATATTTACATCTCAACCTTATATCGAAGATAAAACGGGCTTGTGCGTTTCACAATCAACCTTAGAACCTTTATCAAATATGAGCCATTTCCTGTTGGGAAAAGGTAAATAGTTTTTATAAAACAAAACGAACTATCATAGATTCAGAAATATGGTTACTGATGAAATTACCATTCAAAAAGTTGAACATGATAGTGAAAGTAAACTCAAGAATTTATATGATGTGTTATGGAACGACTTTAAATCGGATTTACTCGTGTGTGAATTTGTGTTAAATTTAAAGTCTTCATCATTCGTGAAATAGATCTCGAATTAGAAAATGATGATAGATATTTATATAGACCCAATCTAGCTGTTTAATTTCATATAATTTAGGATGTGCTCCGATATTAATTCATATTTATTCGAACTTTTCAAGTGAACGTTTTCGCGCAACCAACAATGAAATTCGTAGTTGACATTCAAGGTTTTAAGACGTCCAAAACCGAATTCATACGCAAAGAGCTCGCAATTTATAATGGCATATCAATAGCGCACTTTACCTTGAAAGCACCATTTCCCATATTCAAATTGTAACTCAAATTTAGAAAACAAAATAGATGCCTTATACGAAACTATCATTCCATAGAGCGGTCCCAGGGATTTACTTCAACATGTGCTCTCCCAAGAATCCTTCAGCAATTAATTCAAGATGGCGCTATAATTTTCGTTAAAGGTTGATTGCATAAGAAAAATCATCTCTCAGCAGGTATTTGAATTCGAAGAACAGCCCTCATTAACTCCAACTAAAACCCTCACGCTTCTATTATTCCAAAACGCAGTTCATTTGCGCATTATCTAATGTATATGATTTGTATAATAAATATATGACGATATAATAATCCTTTATCAAATTGATGTTTTAATTACAATGTAAATATTTTAACATTTGTAAATATAACTTTAGATAAATATAAAATTAAAATAAGATATATATTTTTCTCCAGATACGATATAAAATAAGTAAATGAAATGTAATATTAGTGTAAATGGAAAAAATTTAATTTTAACTCGAATTATTTTTGATATAAATATAAGCAGTACATCAGATATATCTCATAATCCATTATACCAGCAACGAGTAACAATGGCTAAGAAAAGATCGAAAGTTGGCAGAAGTTTTGTAAATTCTCTCATCAATAAGTTCCTATTGAAATGCACCTCCTGGGATATAATTATTGTGACCCGAGGACGAAGTAAGAGAAACGTCTAGCACGCAATGATCCAGGCAAAAATCAGTTGGATGAGGCATACAGGGATCATGATATCGCATATCGCGATAGTAACAACTTAAGTGATAGGCATCATACTGATAAAATATTGCAAGAAAAGGACTGGGGCAGAGTTAAATCAAAGGACGCTTCTGCAGGTGAACGAGTAGCAGCATTAACTGTAGCAGAAGTGATGAATGTTAAACGTAAATTAGGCATGGGTGAATAAAAGTCTAACAGAAGACAAAAGCCAAGAAAATGTCGCCGCGTGATAAATTTTAATTCAGATATTTTAAAGAATACAAAAGTTGGTCTTAACACTAGTGGCATTAAAAGAAACACAAATGTGTTCGGTCATGGATTGATCTCGAATATAATACATTTTGCGTTAGTGAAAGCTCGTTCTCTAATTCATGCTGCAAGTGGAAGAAAAAATGTAAAAGTACCAAAAATAATACCTTTACCCAAAGAGGAGGTATTATTCCTTTAATACCATTATTTGCCGGCCTATCAGCACTGGGGCGTTAAGTGGCGGTGCTGCCGGAATCGCAAAAGCGGTAAATGACTCAAATGCTGCAAGAAACTTCAATCAGAAAGCAATCGTCACAATAGAGTTATGGAAGCTGTTGCTATACGAAAGAAAGAATCGGAACTTTATCTGAAACCATTTAAAACAGGTAGTGCATTACACTTGCGACAGCCAAATATATTAAAAGACTACTAAATTTGCCTCATAAACCACTAACAGATATCTAACTGCAGAAATATGCAAAATATGTGCCCAATTTTCGAGGTGTCTTCATGCGTGATGGTTTACCCAAAAGGGCACAAGTTAATGACACAGGCATCATAAACTTAGAGAAAACAGAGAATGAAGATACGCATTGGGTTTGCTACAAGAAGACTAGTAGCAAAGTTTTTTATTTTGTTAGTATTGGAAATTTAACTCCTCCTAAGGAAGTTATTAAATATTTTCGAGGATGCGATATTTTCTACGACTATAAAAAGATGCAAAAGTTCAACACATTCAACTGCGGAAATTTATATCTTAAATTTCTGTATAATAAGCTGGAATCTTAACAAAATCTTTAGTTATCATGTCGAATACTTTCAGTTTGGAGGGCTTGGGGAGCTCAGGTAGCTACAATTTTTATCCGCTAATCGAATTAGATGCGAGATATAAATACGCTTTGGCTTTAGTTGTTTTCTACGGTTGCAATTCCATTAGAAATGTTTCTAGCAACAATGATAGGTTACATTATAAATGTAGATAGCGATACAAAGAAACTTGAGGAAATGTTAATTCCCCACGGTGCATATGAAATTCATGAGATTGACGCATACTTGCACAAGGTATTTACTAAACGCTTATTTGGTTCTCTCGATGCCAATAGCAAAAATAACTTAGCTACATCAATGTTTAATATCGGAAGATAGTTTTAAGTTGACGGCCAATAATAGCACCCTCCAATGTGTAATAAAAAGCAAACACGCAATCGATTTCAAACAGTTTAGAAGCGTTGGTCGTACGCTAGAGTTCAGCTCTAAAGTCCTCGAAGAATTAAATCTTGAAAATTGCTCCGATTTGGATGCATAAATTCTAAAATATACAAATATTCACCTAAATTGTAATATAATAACGGGATCATATAGAAACTGTGAAGCAGTTAATATACTGGGTGAGATAGATATATCAGTGGCACCTGGGTATAGATTGAATAAAGTTCTCACAAATCCTACATTTTTGGAAGTAAATACCAACCTTATAACCAACATCACAGTAAATCTTGTGGATCAACACGGTGAACATAGAGATTTCGGCAACGAAAAATTTTCCGTTCGAATGGAATTGAAGAAGGAAGGAAGATGGGTCTAAGTTTAGCACTAATAACGTTAACCGAAGCAATTCGCTTAATTTCTTTCTACCCTTCGAAGAAGTAACAACTCCAGTTACAACTGCTGCATCGCATTTACCATTAAGTGATATAAAACCTAAAAAGAAAACAACAGCAGAAACATTAAGCTTGTTTGAAATAAGTTTTCTACATTCTCTTGGTATAAAAATTGAAAAACATTAACCAGGAATATGACTACGCAACAATATATTTGATGATGTCATTTTAGATGACTTCATCACAAAATATGAAACCTACATATTTACCATATTTACCACAGGGATCTAGAACGTTTGGACTATCTAATGAAATACTAATTCAAGTGCAAAGTCAAGAATTAATAACTGATACGTGCAATAGTTACATTTAAATAGATGGTTTCATTAGATATGATGCTCCTGCTGCTGGAGTGAATCAAGCTGCACCTGAATTCAATTTCACAAACCATTTTCCATATTTCCTGTTTGAACAAATTCGTTACGAAATTGTTGAACAAAAAGTTCATATGTGTAGATTACTAGGAATAACATCAGTGATAAAGGGATATACATCTTATTCAAATAGAGAAAACGATAGTTTAGCGGAAGTGATAATAATGCACAAATTATTCAGACAGAGCATATTGTGAATAACTTGAAGAAAAATTCATTGCATACATACCGCTAAGACATATTTTCGGTTTTGTAGAGATATATAAAAAACCGGTCATTAAAATGAGTCAGGAATTAAATTTAATTCGATCTCTAACCCATCATGAATGCTACAATAGCGAAGCAATTACAATTACTTTAACAAACATCCTGGAAGGTAGCTCATATAACATTGAGTGATGAAGTTAAACTTAATTTATACAAGAATATGAAAACAAATTCCATCATTACCATGGCATTCTAACAATGGGAATTATATGAATTACCAGTATTGAAACAAACTAGATCCGACATTTGGCCTATAAAGACATTACTCGTATTATAAAAACCGCGCTGACTCTTAATTGCTTTTCAAAAAAATCAATGCGGGAATGAAATAGAAGGTGCTTCTACATTTAAGAACCTAAATCTCTCCAATATAACTCTTCATCTAAATTCTGAAAGGTATCTGTATGAGAATATGAGACTAAACTTTGCTAAAAATGGTTATTCTGAATCATATATCAATTATCTAAACTTTCAACATAATTATTATGACTGAGAAATAATCTAACCTGCTATCAGTTATAAACACTTTAAGCATTATCCAATTTTCGCATTGGATTGCTCCAAAGAAAGCGAGGGATTGAAAAATTCACCAATAGATGTCAAGTTGAAAATGCAATCGAATCGAGACTTTGAAGCGGGCGAGACGGAATTTTGTCTCATGGTTCATGATAATATCATTCAATACAATTCGATAACTAATGAAGTTAAAGTAATGCAGTAGATAGTTATACTTTTGATTAATTATAATTACATTATATTATGATTTATTTGTAATGAAATCATTAATTTCATATGGGATTATAACATGACGTAATATTAAAACGATTTTAGTATTTGCAATAAAGTTATGTGCTCATTTACTGTGTTTCTCTTATCCGATGCGGAAGTAAATAGTAAGTCTCTAAAATAATAAAATAAAATGAAAATTATTAAACAAATGAATACTTTGCCAATAATAAATTTTGATATGGATACTCAGTAGAAAAGAGTGAAAAAACATGGTAACTTGCTAGTGATACAATTCGCGCACTCATTTTAGGCCCCTCTACCACGGGGAAAACGAATCTAGTAATTATTCTATTAATTAATTGAAACGGTCTGAAGTACGAAAATGTTTATGTGTTCTCGAAATCCCAATATCTACTAAAATACCAGTTTCTGGATGAAGTATTGAAACCGATTAAAGAAATAGTATAATTTACCTTCAGTGACAGTGAAACGATAATACCGCCTTGGGAAGCTAAACAAAACTCTATTTTCGTCTTTGATGATGTCACACGTTACAGGCAGAATAACATTAAAGCATACTTCAGTATGGGAGGACATAAAGATATTGAATGTTTTTATATAACACGCCGCACCAAAGCATTTGGTGAGAGATAATAGTAACTTATTAGCCTTGTTTAATCAGGATGATTTAAATCTAAAATACGTATATGCAGACAATGTGTCATTCCAAACATTCCGAGAAATATGTTCAAATTGCTGGAAAGGTAAATTCAGATTCATTTCGATTCACAAAGATTTCGACTTGAATGGCGGTCGTTGTAGAAAAGGTTTTGGTCAATATATATATATATATATATATATATATATATATATATATATATATATATATATATATATATATA
>JAHWXV010587158.1:0-10576 GCA_024586415.1 Phrixothrix hirtus | reverse complement strand
CTAAATATATAAATAATTAAATTAACTAAATTCCCTTTAAAACCTTATACGCTACTTTATATTTGTGCAAAATTTCACAACTTTATCATTAGAAATAAAAAAGTTATCGATTATCCAGACCACAAAATGTTTATATGACAGGAGCACAGAAAGTCCTTTAGGTCGATTGTTAAACCATCTGTGTATCCATGTTAGCCACATTGATACGAGACCCGTTCTTAAACAACTTTCAAAAGCATTCTAGCATTTCTTTAAGGCTTGTAGAAATTAATTACAGTTGGTTGAAAGCCCTTTCATGAACAGTACTAATTAACTAATTTCATTGGCACTAGTTTAATAGTATCATCTGTCTGTTGCTAAAATTAACACTAGCCAAAAAAAATCGAATGCCTGTAGCAATAATCAAATACATTCATTGTTTGATCTTTACGAAGTAAAAGTCAATATTGGATTTCCGTTGTTGTAGACACAAAAGAATAGCTAAACGAGCATTTCACTTAGTTCATTTTGTACATATTTGTTTTAGTATCAGAGAACGGTTACATAATTGGTTTGTCTTTCGTTATTATTTTGTATGTAATTATTCTGTACTTTTCGTACTCATCTTGTAAATACTTTTTAGTTTGTTTTTATTTGTAATATATAACTTATGAAGGTTTATCACCTTGTTATTTATCAACCAATTTAGCTAGGTATGAACAACCAAGCCCTCCGTCAGAGAGAAGTCTTGTAAAGAAATGAACCGGTTTCGCGACTGTTGCCTACTTAAGCAAAATATAAGCAATTTTTCCTCGCGACGTAATTAGAGAAAATCGTATCGTCACAGTCTGAGCTGGATCTTTCCTTCACCCTAACTCAAAAACGGCTTAACTAGGGAAGGTCCTCAATTTTTCAATTTTTTCAATGATGCTTGGGGTACCTAGTCCATATGGCATTTACCTCCGTCGAAATAGTTCACCATGATGTTAGAGATTTGTTTTGTGGCCACATATGGCCGGATTTAAATCCTAAAATTAGGGGAATTGCTGGCAAGCAGTTTATTATTTTGCTTCTATAACTAGAATCCCCACCTCTTACATTTTATTTATATTGAACGGGTTAGGGGCGTGACTTGCTTGCCTATTCCGTTGGATATCAACGGAAGATTTTGAGGCCGCGTTTCTTATGGCCGCCGTGTAGAACACACCCTTCCTCGCCACAGTGGTGCTTATCATCTGCTTGGGGTAGTACGGGCACTCGTTATAGTTTGCCGTATGTGCTCCCGTACAATTACCACACTTCGGCGGCGTAGTTTTGGACTTTGTGCACTCACCCGTTTTTTGGTCACCCGCGCCCTTAACATACTGCACGGTAGCGTGCAAGTTTCTTTGCGCCTGCCCGTATTGTTGGCACCGATGACACTGTACCTGGAGATTCTGTAATAGTGGGGGTGGCTACCGGTTTCGACGAGAGTGGCTCGAACGAGTTAGCCACGTGGATCTTTGCAGCAAGGCTAGTAGCGCTAGCCTGCTTGGAAAGTTTGCGTTTTTTGTTTCTGACTTCTGTGAAGCTATCTGATACAATTGTACTGAGTATTGAAGGATTTATCGCGTTTTCCCCGCCACGCACTGTTTTTTCCACGGAAAAGTATTCTAGTGTTGACGTCAGCTTCTTCGCGTCTTGTTGCGCGGCTACGAAGCACATTACGGGAGACAAAGTCGGTATTGGTGGTGCTTCTTCGACACTAACTGTTCCCGTTGCGCGCTTCGGTATAGGGCCGGTGGAAGCAGAATTGACTACAGAGTTGACTACTGGAGTATTAACAACGCTAGGTTGATACGGGAGATGGCGCCTGCGCCGTCCGAGATCAGCTGGGATGTACCTACTATCAACCATCACAAGTAAATGTTATCGGAGTCCTACTGAAGAACACGTAGACTAGCACACACTGAACAGTAAACAGACCGATAATAGAGCGAGATATTATAACCGCACCGGACGGCAACAAGCTGAAGGGGTCTAAGTTATAGTATCACTGGAACACAGGAAACAAACGACAAAGGCGTTCACCCTTGATGAAAGTTCGGTGTATCTGGAAGGTTCTCACGAGTTGAAAAGCTTTAATGGTGATTATTGGAAGACTTTCGAAGAGGCGGGGTGTAGAAAAAATAGTTATCAAGATAAGATATTATTTTGATTAGACTCTGTGAAAGAACTTATTGAACTGTATACATTGGTATTATTTTTGTAAATAATTATTTTCCAATATAGAGGTTTGTATGAAACATCTGGAACCTTTCTGTCCACGGTATTCAAAAAGAACTTAACAAATTATTCTCTTACTTTTAGGGTACAAACTACGTAACCTTTTATCAAGTTGGAAAGGTTTTGATAGTTATCGGTAAAAGAGTTGGATGTGAGGTAAAATATAGTTTTGATTAGTGCGATAATTTTTACAATAATTTTCCAGTACGATAGATATTAAATAAAAATCTATTGATTAGCCAAGTCATAAGCAGAGGTCGTGCAACAAAAACTTACTTAATTTGTTAGCCTTTGTATACTTGAAGCTAGAGGTGTAACGGTACCTTAACGCGTTTTCCCTATAACCCATTGGTAATTCTGGTGTATGTTAATGTTATTATTGCATTGTTTTACCTTTGATATTTATTTTTATTTGTATATGTAATTAATAGAACTTCATTTATACTGTAGTTGTCAGTTTATTATGTCTAATGTTTATGCGGACACCCATCCAAGTACTTACCACGCGCAAATTTGCTTAAAATTTTTGATCAATATAAGCGTAGCAAAGGTAGCCTTTTGAGTTTTTAAATTTTACAAGTGCAGTCGATGTAGATGTAACAGAAGTGGCTTTTTACAATTTTCGAAAGAAAGTTATTATTTAAAAAACGAGGCGATCATCTATCTTGGTATCTACGGAGAACGACCTTACCTAGCTTTATGATCGTTGTAAAAATAAGTTAATCCATTTATTAATATAGCGAATTGAAGCGAGATACAGTCCCTATTTGTTCAAATTGAATGTCTATTAGTATTCAGATTTTACGATAGTTGAAAGGTTTTAATGTCTTTCCTCTGATATGCCATGCATTTCCACTAAACTTTTGTACTCGTCAAAACTCATGAATTCTTAGAGTAATTCGGATAACTTAGTTCACAGGATATTTTTTTCTGTGGTGTGCTACTTTTCTCTAATGGTTTGTACAGAAGATACTAATCTTAGCGGTAGCTATTGTTCAGATAACTTTCGATATGGCTTTAACCAACAAACAACTTCTGGAATTTATTTTCGAAGCTTCTCCTTAGCCTGAGGATGCCTTCCCTTTCACTTTAAAGCTTTTCCCACATTAGTCCTTTTTAGGTCTAAGATGAGTCTAGAAATAAGTCAAAAGAAAAAATTTTTAGTCTAAAAAATATACGCCTGCATCTATTTTTGCAAGCAAGTTTTTGGCTAGACATGCGCATATGCGGTATATTTCAGTGCTGCTAACATCACAATGACAGTAAAAAAACATAACCTAATTTGATATTAGTATATTCGTTTTTAAAGGTATCTAAATCTTCTTTTAAATAATTTTCTATAAATGAACACACTCCCACTTGAAGATTATGTCTTCAGCGTAGCCAATTTCGACTCCAAATCCGTTTTGGTTCTAGTTTGCAATAAAGAGAGCACATTTGTTTAATGCGCCGTAACATTTTTAATTTTATCAATTTTGAATATTTTGATTTTGTAAAACTAATTACCGAAGTACCTTTATTAAATTTGCTAGTCTCGCCTAACCTGTCGAACAAAGAAATCTTAATTTTTTCTCGGAAGTTGGCAATAGCAACTGTGTGAAGTATGTACAAACATTTGTTACTCTATTCGACCAAATGTAAAAAAACTTTGGTTCAAAAATTGCTGAAAATAGACTAGCCTGATTCGGACCAAAAAAAGACTAATGTAAAACAAGCTTAAGATAAGTGTTACTTATTCAATTATCATTCATTAATATCGAGATGCAGTTGTTTAAATTAATGCATTCGTCAATAAAGGCCGGCATTGAGCATCAAAATCCCTAAAGTTCAATTTTATTAGAAACTGAAGGCTGGAATGAACCTTAGCGAAAGCTAGTTATCACTAGACAAAATTTTCCTTATATAAATTGCAGCCATCAAGTTTAAGTCAGCAGTTATTAGTGATGTTTATTCGTTTAAGAGATATGCATGTCGTTATCAGTATTAAAAAGAGATATAGTTAATTTTGAGGGATTATAATATTTTATAAATGGACCCTAAAACTGTGATTTATAACTGTTGGAACTGTTTTTAGTACTTGGTAAACGAACAATCTATATTAATGCTAATTTCTTGGATATCATAGTATCTGCAAACCTTTCCCATATTTCTTCATTTCGGGGCCTACGATTGAGATGGTCTTTTGCTGCTACAACTACCGTTACTCCGGGTCAAGTGTTATATTTTATGGCTAGGCCCATCTAATTTAATTTATTTTTAATGGGAAGCTAAAGTTCAACAAAAGTTTTTCATTGCACCCCACGATAATAATCTGGTAATATTGAGGGCCAAAGATTTTAAAGATCAAGCGACATGGACAAGTGGGCAGCGTGTGCAGCTACGGCATCTCGCTGATAACTGTGTAATGAAAGGAAACAAAATCATGTCACAGTATCGCTGTGCGTTGATAGTGTCAGTGAAGAAAATGAGTCTGATTGTGGAACTGCGAGAACTGGCACGTCAAACTCCAACTTTCTGGTCATGCAACAGCATCTCGTGAAACACATATGCATTTTATGTCGACCATGTGCAAGTGCTTTGACTATTCACATACCCAGCAAAATGAAACCGTGCTTCATCTGAAAAATAAATCATATCCAGTATGTCTCTCCCTTCATGAGCAATTATGCTATAGAACTACTGGCAATATTGCACAAGTTTACCAGATACTGCAGCAAGGAATTCTTGAGCAAACGTGATTTTGCAAGGATGTTGCTTCATAGCTTTATAGGCACTACCATGGAATGCTCATAATAAACGTCAAATGAAGGTTTTCGGAATTTGCATAATATGTTTGGGGATATCCAGGATTTTCTCATGTGTAAGCACTCGCATCCTTCCTTACGGTTCCAGCCCCGTGGAATTTCTGTATCAACTGATACAGTGAATTACGATGTGGCGATTTATCTGGATATTTCTCTTGGAACCTTCACATAATCTCTTGTGTATATTCACCATCTCACACAAGCACATGCTCCACTAAAACACACCGCTGTTCCACAGACTTATACACACATATAACTTTAACAGGTGCACAGCGACTTCTTGATAATGTAGAGGATCCCATTTTCCTAAGCGGTTAAAGTTAAAAGCAAAAGGTAATACAAACCAGTGTACCTAAAAATTACAAGAGCGTTTTCAGTGCAATGAAATAGAAAATCTTAACGAATAACACTGCAAATATAAGATTAGCGTATAAACAATTCGAAACAAAATTAAACAAAAGCTATGCGTTTATATCTAAATTAAAAGAATAATAAATAATTACTAACTTTAAGAAACCTATTTAAAAACGAGTAGTTTATTTGAATTGATTCTAAATCGTTACTGTATATATTATTATTTACTTCAAATTTAAGTAGTGGTTATTATCTTAATTTCAAATGGAAGTATTTTAAAATGATCGATTTTTAATACTTTGATGTTATCCAAAATTATATTCCACCCACTTAAACGGCCATTTTATAACTAATATCGTAGGGAATATCTTGTACAAATCAATACGTAACATTACGTTGTTTATTAATTTTATTCTATTAAAGATGAGTTGCTTAAAAGGATATTTAAAAATTAATTCAAATTCATAGATGGTCCACTTCTACAATTAAATTAGAATGCCAATAATGCTTAGAAAAGTTATATTTTGACAAAAGATATACGTGTTAAACACGTATATTTAGTGTATTTTAATATTCAAGAAACAAAAACTTGGATACACTTTAATATTCATTTAATTGTCCACAAAATTGATATATGCAAGAACAATGTTGAAGGAATTAATTTTTGTAAAGTACGGTACTTAAACTAATATAATAAATCTGAGCAACCGTGGTAAGTTACGCGTCGCAACCGTCAAGATAAATTTATAATGCATTTTAACATTTAACAAAGAGGTTTTCTCTACAGAAAATTCCAGTTAAGCTCTAAAAAAAGATATAAAAAAACCGGCCAACAGCAATTTTTGTTACGTATTAATAATAATTACTCTTTAGATAACATTATTTAATAACAGATGCAAAAGTTTAATAAATAAATTTACTAATTTCTTTTAACAAATCAGAAACTCAAAACCAGATTTACCTTAAAGGCAACGAAAGACATTGAAATGATTATTTTTGGAAAAATTCGAGAGAAAACAGCTTGAGGGAAGAGCGACTATTTTTAGAGTGGACTAAACATGCAAACCAATTTATTTTTGAGAGTTCCTTGATAAAATGACAAACATCAAATTTAATTACCCTTAAGCCTTGCGGAATAACAATTTTTCTATAAAAACGTAAAACTCCCAAAATCTGTTCTGAAAACTACTTACCAGGGAGGGTTAAAAAGTCCATTCAATGACATAATTATAAGTTAAATCTTTACTGAGTTACGTTTCAACGCTTGTTTTAGTAAGATCATCATGAAATCATTTAGATTCTTTTCGCGGATTTTTTATCTCGCCCTCGTATTGAATTGATATTTTTTAAAATGCAGATCTATTTCTGTGAATTATAAATTACTTTCCAAAGTGCTTTATTTAAAAAAAGATGTGTTTGCCAACCGTGTATATCTAGAAAATGTTTCTAAGCACATGATGTAGATGGGTTATCGATTAATTTGGAAAAACCTATTTTTCAGTCACCCGAGTTAATTAATTAATATATCAAAAAGAAAAGCAGCTAACATGGCTAGTTTTGTCAGTGTAACAGAAGTAACTTTGAGTTAAACGAAAGATGAATTACAAATTAACTTTTTTTCAAAAATACATGTGTTTTAAAAAACATTAAAAGCACATAAACGGAGCTTGTAAGCTTTATTTAACAGTTCAGTTACTAAATACCATAAAAACTTATTTACAAGTTCTATGTTGTAATTTATTTCATATAACGTCTGGCAGAATGATCTAAGGACTTTGGAAGCGCAACAAAAATACATATTGCGTGTTATTACAAGATGTTATGTGTCATATTAAAAAACAATTTCTGCAGTTTAGCTTACAGTATTACAACATTCTATTAATTCATATATTGTCCAGATCTTTCCCGATTTTCCTTATGTAGACATTTAACCCCATTCTAAAGCTTTTGATTATTCTCTCTATCATCGCTAGAAAGTTGCTACTATTTCTTGATTAGTTACTATCTTAAGTTCTACAGTTGAACGCGGTCCACTACTGTGGACTTTATCTTTGATTTGGCCCCAAATCAAAAAATCCCAAACAAAAAGATTAGGTAGCCAAGGAATATCGCCACAACGTGAAATCAAGAGGGTGGCGTCAAATTGCTTGTAGAAATAAATGATGGAGTTACTGAGAATTGTTTCAAATTCGAGACAAAGCAACATTTCAAAGCGTTTCAATGCATCACTGTGACCATGCTTGACTTAGAGTGTACTATTTTAGGACTTTACTTGCGTGATCTTGTACGTTTAAAATCGCACATTCCTTTCGAATTTATTAAATACATTTAATTTAAAATATAGCTACTTTTTTTATCATTATATTTACAATTCTTTATTTTAGAAAAGGTGAATTTCCATTTGAATCTTAATTGAATTTAAATAATAGGATATTTACGTAAAATATAATAATTCTTATTATTAAAATATTCAAAATTACAAGCGCTCTTATACATGAAGTGGCTATTATTGAAATCGGATACTATGATTTGAGACCTCATAATTCCTTGCAAGAAGAAACTACACTTGATTTACAGATGCAAATTTACAACTAATAGGGGGAGATCCCCGAGTACCGGACACTTAAAGAATTATTAAAAAAAATAAAGCATGTAATTGTCTCATTTGTTTTTTAATTTTAAATAGCTCTCAATTATATATCTAATCAACACAAATATATAAGCAGACTCAAAAATTACTTTAAATGTAGTAGTTACTGAACAACTTATATAGTAAAGAACATTTTGAAAAATGGTGCCCTAATATCGGAGAGTCGACTTAAAATTCATTAATTAAACTTAAACGTTGTTCTAACAAGTAATACGTAAAAATATTATTTTCAAAAGAACAAATCAACAATTAATAAAAAAAACGAAACTTAATCTTAATGAACTTTGGTCATAAGGAATGTTTTATAAGAAATTGTAAATTTTAATCGTGAAATCTGCAAAAATCAAAAATGTAAGTATCTGAGCCTTCGCCAACATCAGCACATGCTTCATGAACCCACTGTTTGTCAGCTTGATAGAGAATCTAATCTTCATTGTTATCTTTTTGGCAGATTAAACAAGTTGTTGTATTTTGGGTCATTGATGTTGTTGACGGAATCGTTGTTGTCTTTGGTTTTGCAGTCTGTTTCTTGGTCTTTTTTGTTTTTTTTCGGGTTATTAGTTTTCTTACCCTTAAAACGTTGGGCTTAGATTTTGTTGCTTTATTTTGAGCGACTACATTTTTATAGGGGGAGAATGTTAAATCCCACTTTTCTCAGGTTTTCGTCGTCGACTCATGGCTTGCTTTGCTGTTACATCTGGAACTGGTAACAGCTGATGAATTGCACTAGTAATGCCTTGTGGCTCAAGATTCTCCTTTTCTTTGACATGAGACTCTTGAGGCAGATTCTGAGGTGTATCCATATTGGTGTTGTTAGGGACGCTATTAAAAATTGTTTCATTAGCGTCTTCGCACTGCTTCAGAAACAACTTTGTAATGTTCTAATTTCTTAATATTCTCCTAATTCGACACGCGCTTTTCTAATGGTAGCTTCCACAAAGTTTGGGTCTCTAAAATTTTGTATATTTCTATATTTCATTGTGATTAGTGACTTGTGAAATTTACATGTTTTTAAGATGATTATTGTGCCTTAGGGAAACAAACATATGTTATCTTTTAATTCGTTACCTTGCAAGTTTGCAGAATATTAAATATCCTTGGTATTTGCATTTCAGCTTAATCGGTATTTGTTACGTATGTCGCTAGTTTGATTGTAACATAATTGATGTTTATCACTATGAAATTCTTTACCTCTGTCTTAATTATCTTTAAATTCACAAAATTACGGATTTTAATCTACTCCCATCTTAGGTATTTCATGGATTTTAAAATTATCTGCCTTAATGTCCTATCTAATTTTAACTTTATGTAAGTATGGACTTTAATCTTTTCCTATCTTAGGTATTTCATGGATTTTAAAATTAGCCTGTTAAGTTACATGAATATGATTCTTAACATGTGTTATTCACTTCAATATTTACTTCAACATCAGACACGTTGATTACATCTGATGTCAGAAAATCCAAATCTGTGTAAATACTTGGATTCAAAGGCACAATCCCAGTGCATTGAAATCCAGACGTGCAACGCGAGTAAAAGCTTGTTCTACCATTGCAGCTATTTCATATTCTGTTATACTTGCAGCTGAGTTAGCCCTCATCCATAATCCGAAAACCTCAAAATGTGTATCTTTGGATGGTTTTACAAAAACCCTGTCTAAGGGCTTTGGTTTGTGAGTCGTGCGGAGTGCACGTGGGTTCTTGTCGCGTAACTTATAACGACAAGATCTTTATGACTGCGATGACCATCTAGAACCAAAAGTGGTGAAGCCACTTTAAGAAGAAATCAGCGTTCATCTATCTGTTTGACTGTGCTAGGGCGATACTTTCAGGTGGGGTACCAATTATCAACCTTTAATTAACTCTCTGCCTTGGGAAAATAAATAACGGTGGGATAAAGAAAGCCTACAGCACTCATGCAAAACATGACCATGACATTTTTACCGCGTTCTGAAGAGGTCAACTTGCCAACTTGGCGATTACTTTTGAGTTTCATTACTTTAGCCTGATTTTGGACAGTAGTGGCCCCTGTCTCGTCCTAGTTATAAATGTCCGATGAGCCTGTAACGGTTTAAAATTCGCTTATGAATTTTCTATAAAATTGGTATTGATTTAATACATTTAGTTGACGAATATAAAGTATTGGAGTTCTGTTTGTGTGATTTTAGACAATAGAATCCTTTATTATTTCAATTTATTGTAAATTGTTTGAGTACCGCTGTCGCATTGGTCACGCCTACAGTGCCACGCTGTTTTGTTTAGCACGCACTGGTTTATGTCTCTAGACTGCGTAACGCCTCTTTTGTGCGAATGCTGTCGCGACTACTGCACATGCAGTTTTGGGATTGTTGCCTGACAATTTCAGGGTAAGATTAAATTATTTCATTTTCTTAGGGTTTCAAATTCTATTTGTGTTTTATTTCTTTTAGTGTTAAGTTATGGCCAATGATTGAGATTTACAATTGTTCGTCCCATGGGTCCAGGAAGTTACATCCTGAAGGAATCGTCATGTCTGCGTTCATGAT
>JAHWXV010587032.1:0-13777 GCA_024586415.1 Phrixothrix hirtus | reverse complement strand
GACACTTGTAGTTTATTTTACAAAAAAATTTATATCTTTAAAACCACTAACTGGATAGCACTAAGATTTATAATATGAATAAAGATCATTAAAAATCATATAAAAAAAGCAAAAATATATACGACGTTCGATTAAAAAAAATTGATCTCCATTATGTCGCCTTTTTCTAGAACACCCTGTATAATCAGAAATAATTTTAGAAAGTGCCCATTTACCTCCTGAACATTTGGTGAAAATTTAAAATCTCTACCTATAATAGCACCGGAGCTATGGAAGGTCGATGCATTAATGCCCCACCCTGTACATCTATGCAATCTATGCAATTTCCCTATGATAGTGTTTACTTCGCGCAATAGCCCACGCTCATAACAATTTCATAAGTATACATGTGACAATTTTGAAGTTATGATTACAACTTGATTTTTATATGAACCATAATTATACTGTGCCTTTATTTAGATACCTCTCTTTTTACAGAACCGCATTCTGAGATTGGCAACATCGTCGGTCAAATCGTTTTCTCCTTTATCTTAGGATAAGCTTAATAATTTTACACTAAATTCAGATTTGTATTTTACTTATTTTTTGGGAACGTTCCCAACGCATTAGCACTCTTTAGTCTGCAACCGTTTCCGGAGTGGGTTGTTTGATTCTTATAAATAATAAAACTGCTCTAATTCGTTAGAATATTAATAGAAATTCAAAAGCTTTTATATCTAAAAATATAATAATATCAGATTAATAATTAGAAAGTGATTTCCGCCAGAAGTGATGAAGAGGGTTAATTTTGTAACTTTTTCAAGACGTTTTGAATGAGTCAAGTTATTAAAATGGTTCATGCCAGCTACGTTAACCATAACCTATGCATGTCTACCTACGTCAATTTATAATATTTAAATATATATGTATATACATATATATATATATTTTCTGACCCTTAGCCAAGATCTATTTAAATCCGTCGTAGCTAAATCGAAATTTTCCAAATGCTGTTGACCCAAATGAATATGGTAGTTTGAGAATTTTGAATTTTAATGTAGTTTATGTATGAAAGATCGTTTTTCTTTTTTCGTTAATGTGTTTTAAAACAAAATAATCCTGCTGTTATATGTATTTTAAGAGCGGCAACATAAAACGCTATAATTCACTTGTTGGGTTTCACTAAGCGATGGCCTACTTAGTAGTTCGCACAAACTTACATATAACATTTGTTGATCTATACATAATTTTTCTTTGTTTACAAAAAAAATAATAAAAAAATTTGTTCCAGATAATGGCAATGTTACATCCCGTCTAATTTCGCGTGTGTAGTGCAAAATGTCTGGGCCGGGGCCAGGCGGTCGTGGGGGTGGTTGGTCACCTCTGCATTTCCGTCCTTCATCACCATACGCACCATCTCCACCACCGAGGTTTGGCAGCCCAGGAATGCCTATGTTTGCCACACGTCTTCCACACATGCCAGCCCCTAGACCTCGGTGGCCTTCACCCTTACCTCCTGGAATTTCCCCACCTCCTATACCGCCAAGTCCTAGGCCTTTCAGAATGCCCATGCACCCGGTAATTAAAATTAATCGACTATTCTGTATTTAGTAATTTAAATGCATTCCCTACAGCCCTCTCCAGCTCCAACAAGATGCGCTACCCCTGACTTCTTTCGCGGCGTTTCACCTTACGTGTTTGAAGTTGGCCCTTCTAATCGCGAATATGAATATATCGGGGTACCGTTAGAACCGCCACCGTTGCCGAAAAATTATGAACCCGATGAAGAAGAGTCTGGCCCTTCGACTGCTGAAATTATTGCTAATCAATCACAAGATTATATTGACGAGAAGTTGGCAGAATATCAAGCTACAATTTATTTATTGCAAGGTAAGATTTTCTGTATTTTTGACTGCTTTAATTTAAAACCTGTTTTTTGACCAATGTGTTAAAAAAACTCCTCTATTAGCTTTCTGTCTTGTTGTATTTGTCAATTTAATGTTAAAAGAGAGACAGACAACTTCACAGCTGTTAAATATGTACAAAGATAGCTGTTACAAAATAAGTTTGTCATGAAACAATAATGGTGTACATACAGGGTCGGTCACAATTAAATAAAGTCTAACCACGCAGTATTAATACATCAAAATAAGTTATTTGTCAATATATGCCATATAGGAAGGGTTATTTTAAAAAAAAATACATTGAAAATTGCCTAAAAAGCAAGGAACTTTGAGCATCTCATTTAATAGGCGCCCCAAGGCGCGTGCAATTTTAATTCAAATTTGAGGTTAATAAAATAAGTTCGATAAAGTTTTATGATTCGTTACCTAACCAACCACTGTCCTCAATAGACGCAACTTTTCTACCTACATATAATTTTTTGGGCAATTGCCAACCTGTTTGCTGCAAAATAATGTGGTTACTCTTACTCTCGTTATGTAAGTCTATGAGGTTCAAATACCCTATAATTATATGTGATCTAACGGGAAAAAAATTTACTTACTTTGCGGGGATGTAAAACGAGCTATAGAATAAATACACTTTTATCTCCTGCTTTATTTACTGGGCTATATAAATAAATTTTTTTATGGAAACGACAGTTATTATCTGTTGTAAATTATCTCATTTAATGGCACGGCACAGTTTGTGACAAAGGCACTCGCCTTTGGTCGTTTCTATTCAAATTAAGCGCAGGGGTGTAGGTATACACAGGAATGTATCTACTGTGGACCCCTCTTGGTTAACTAGGGAAACATGAATCAATTATCATAACACTCTTATGATTGTTTTCCGTCAAAATAAGAGCAAATGTGAAGTTGTCAAAAACGTTTGCAAAACGTTCACCACAGTAAGTTCAATAGAAAATGTTGATACCAATGAATAAAGATCAACTCTGAATTGTGTTAACGCAAATGAGCAAACGTAGGTAAAATACGATCACATCACAGAAATAAAGATAACTTTTAATAATAGGCATTCGTTAAATGTTTGTGCACATTACACAGAGAAGGGGTAAAATGATTTGTATACTTCCAAAGTGACTAAAACGATTTAATTACTGATATACAGGGTGTTTCCTAAGTACGATCCATAACTTCAGGGCACAATTCCTTAGGATGTTTTAATAAAAAGTTTTCGACAAACATGTGTCCGGAAACACTTAGTTTCCGACATAAAAGGGTGTGGAAAATTTAAGAAAGAATTTTACTATTTCGAATAAATTTCCAAATAATTTACGTTAGTAAAGCGCTACACTTTTAGTGTCAAGTCAATTTTTGTCTGCCGCCAGTGACGTCGTTAGGCGTAAAAAGAAAAACGACAACGGTTTTTTTGAAATTTTTTGTTCTTTTCAAACTCTCCTAACAAGGTTTAACAAAACATGTCACTTGAATTTTTTTGCCTACAACTAACCTATTGTTACAAAAATGGCCGGGTACTACCTACTAAATCAGAGTAGATGTTGAAAATGGCCACTGTAAATTAATTGCAAACTCTATTTGAAATTTTCAACACACTTTATCTCGGAAACTAAGCACCCTGTATATCAACAAGAAAGATTAAATGGTAAAAGAGCTAAATTATCCGTACCTAGATGAAAACCTTGCAACAGCATGGCTTGATTGTGGAAGAATATGAGCAACATTTATTGAGACGCTTAGGAGTGCGCATTAGACTTAATTTCCGCGTTCCTTTATAAGAAGTTTCTATCGCTGTAGGGTTTTTTCGGATCGGTGACGTGCAAGTGATTTTTCGGGTGTGAATCTGTAACTAAATTTAGCGGTTTCAAGATCGATGACGTCTGACCATTCTTTTGGTGACATGATTAATAACGTCTGACGGAAATCGCGTGCGAAACTTGGCATTAGATAATATTGACTGCTTTTGTATGTCTTTGGAAAATAAAGTATTAATTTTAAACAACAACAAATCAACGTTTATTTACAGAAATGGTATCTATCTGCTTACGTGTCATAATAACAACTTTATATACTCCTACTTGAACGTATCCATTATAGGACTGAGTATTATAATATTATATCGGACACAATTATCTAACTATGACGATTGCCATTACTATCCTTATTACAAATATTTATTACAGGCATTAAATAAAATTAAGTTCTTCGCGATAAATTTATTATGAAAATGCGCCGATAGTGTTTAATTTAACAATTCAGTGTATTGATTTCAAACAAATGAAATCGATCGGAAAGCGGCGTAACTAGGATGGTTTGTACTATGCCAATGTTTTAAGTTCACGGTACTCCCAAGCTGTTCGGACATACGCTGTTGACTCTAATATTAACGCCTACCTTGATACAAGAAGTTGTAAACGTTAAGTCTAGGTTTTAAATGGAATTCTAGTTGGGCGGCGTATCCTTAGAACTTGCATACATGGTTATTTCAACGCTTATACCAACACAAATCTATCCTCCTATTCCTAAAGACTAGATAATTTAAAATATTTATTTGGATGCCGGCAATGTTTCATTGCGAGCTAACGTTAGAAAGCTCGTAGCGTTAGAATTACCGCGGCGATTCTTTGTGTAGGTGTTTTGCCCCCTTACACAGACAACTTGTTCCCTACTATTCAAGAGGCTAAATACTGACAGGAGAAGAGAATATGTGATTGTTCAATAGTTTTGCAACTGTTTATATAGCGGCTACATTGCGCTGTCTTTCTTTCATTTCGATCGTGGTCGCATTTTATATATTTAATTAATTAATAATTTATTCGGTAATATTCTCACCCAGTTTAATTATTCGCGCATTAGGCACATCTAGGTTTTTATTCACTTTAATTTGGGTATTTGGTCATTTTCGTCTTTTGTTCGCGATTTTGGTATGGCTCCTGGAATAATGCCTTTAATTAGCACTGATTATTCTGTTCGCGTAATTTTGAAAATTATGCCGTGTTAGAGGCGCGTTACAATGCGCGGCTCACCAAGCCTGGTTTATAAACGGATTGTAATTATTTTAATAAATGGGATTTTAGACTGCCAGTAGTAAGCGAACTCAACATAACCTTTAATTTAATGACTATCATCGAGTTGTCTTGTTTTATGTTACCGATAATTTTATTTTAAACTATTTGTATAATAAATTTATATAATAATAGAGACCGATGAAAATCATGAATTATTGGATGGTACAATAGGACAGCTTGCAGATTGTACCAAGGCAGCCAAAATAAATCACAAGCGAAGCTCAAATGTCCAAGTGAACATACTCATACTGTATTTCACAAATATATGTTTTTACAAAATTAGGATGTGATTTTGCACTCCCTATCTACGATTTCTTATAGATAATCCACACCGACCACCAGTTGGACACATATCAATAAGTGAAAAAAATTTGTTATGAGAATTTGTATATTATTGATATTCGATACCATGGCCCCTCAACTTTCGGTTATAACAAATCGGCTGCAATTTTGTTATTTTAAATGAATATGTGTATTTTTTATGCCTTTATTAGCATTAATTAGCATTATAATTAGCTTTCGTAGTTTTTGAAAAAAATCAAACTTCAGTCTTTTGTTATTTACAGAGCTTCCACTAGATGCATCGCATAACATCGTACCTAGCTTTCAGAGATTTTAAATTTTGTTTTGTTTTTACAGAGGTTCCATTACATATTATTTCCCATGTTACTCTTAGGGATGTGAAATCGTCATTGTAAGTTTTTGGATAAATAGGACACACATGTTATAAAAATAATTACTATGTTGTATACAGGGCGTTAAAAATGTTTGTCAAAGTGTCAAAAGTTCAAGGTCTTAAAATTTATGATATACATTAATATTAGTTTTGTTTATAAAAACAGGTTAATTTAAAAGGCCAAAAAACTATTGTAATCAGAATTTACATTTATTTTAAAATTTAAATTCTGATTACAATAGTTTTTTGGCCTTTTAAATTAACGTGTTTTTATAAACAAAACTAATATTAATATCCTAACAAGAGGCATCAGACTCTTTTCTAAAAATGATATACATTGTATTATAGATTTTATTTAGATAATCAACTAATTTTCCCTTCTTATTTAATTTTAATTTTCTTAAGTTTTCTTAACATAAATATTGTTTGTAATTAATTTACTTTTCTAACACCTATTCTATAAAAACCAAAATTTAAATAAGGAAACGCTGCTAAAATAAAAGTTAAATTAATTACTTTTTACTTTAGCACCGTTTAACTCAATATTTAGATTTTTTGTTTATATTAGGAGTTGCAAACAATGAATTACAGAAAATATCTATTGTATGAAAAGACATAACGCCAGAAGTGATAAAGATACTAATATCAAACGATGAGGATTTCTTTATGTTGGAGATGTTTAATAAAATATATAACATTCTATTAAAATAAACAAATTTTAAATCCTTGAAGCTCTAACACTTTGAATTTTGATAAAATAATAAATGTAGTTGTTTACAGTCGACTAGATAACGGTATTTCGCGAATTTCCGAATTTTACCGACGCGCATTTCGCTAATCTAGCAGTATAATCACTTCTGACGACAGGATGGGCGCCATCTTATGACTAGACAGTTTTAATTAAATTTATCGTGACATTACTTACTAATAAGATTTATTGAACTAGTATCTTCATATAGTTAAAACAGTAGTTTAATTTGTTGATGATGTTTAAAAGTTATCCCTTAATTTTTATTTCTGGGAAATTTATTATTAACTGCTTTTAAAGCAATATTTCATTTGCTGAACGTAGTGCGCACGGTCCATAAAACACGAAAAAATCTAGAGTTCAATAAAGGCTTTAAAAATTCTTTAGTGGGTTGTAACTTTTAATCGCTTCTATTATAACGGCCCGAAATTTATACCAACTTTCAAAAACAAATAGAATTTGATACTAAAAATCACGCTTAATTTGAAAGAACATTCTATGTATATCAGATACATTCAATCTTCTTCAGAAATTAGAACGTAAAAGGATTGCATTACAACCTTCTTTATGCAAATTTAGGCTTGACATACATAAACAAATCAAGGTGGACAGCTCGTTTAATATTTTAAGGTAGTGCATCATGTCTCGTCAATCATTTGTTCTAAAATTTTATTACCTCTCATTTGACTAAACACATAATGAGGTCCATTGTGTTGCAGGTGAAAAATGTATGTAGACAGGAAAGTACAAATTATTATCGAATGCTGAATGAGTCCTTTGATGTTTATAAACAACTAATTTGATCACCAGACACATTGTGCTATTGTCCCATTTTTGATTGCTTTAATGTTTAGACCAACATTCCCATGAGTTATGTACATATGTATGTACGTTTACTAATTTATTTAGAAAGATTCTTTTTAATTAGGTTTGTTTGCCAAATATATTAAGTAATACGGTAAACGTGCCAAAAATCTTTTCACTTTTGACATTCATTTCTACGTTTCAATATTTATTGAGTATAGACCCAATCTCAGGTTTTTAAATTAAATAAAAACCTAAAAGTACATTGTCACGAGAGCAATCGGTGGTCACGACCTTGTCAGCGGCCAAGTATTTCAATGCGAAGGCGTGCATCTCACAAACGTGTTATAATAGACTGGGCGCCAGGCAAGGATAACACACCCGAAGCGTCAGCTTTGTCTAAATCGAGGTCAAAACCAACTACAAGAGATACTTAAACAAAATGGATGCTATATAGAAATTAATGCACCATAAAAGAAAACCATAGAAAAAGTAACTATTTTCAGATATTAACAGCATCCACAACATAATAGAAGAAGGAGTGTAGGACATATCTGCCAAGAAGAGTGAACTTTTGGAACCAGTTTCCTCATGATTTACAATTTTTTCACAACTGTAACGTTTTAGCCCCCTTCAAGATACTAGCTGTAACTTGTAGCTGCATTCATCTAATAAACTATCGAGCCTCCCACTCTTGTACCAGAAATACGATTAGAAACGCCACGACGTGCGATTTATTTATCCTAAGGCCTCTTTCACACACGACGGTTTTGTCCGTACGGTTGTTATTACGTGAGTTTGTCGCAATAGATCATAAAAATGTATAGCATCTTACACACGGGACGGACACGGCACGGTAACCGTACTGTGTGAAAGCTGCTATACATTTCTACGATCTACTACGGCAAATGCACAGGAAAAAAACCGTACGGACAAAACCGTTGTGCGTGAAAGCGGCCTAACAGCTTCACCTTCTGACGTCATAGGGTTATGACCCTAAGATCTTCCGTTTTCGATCTATGAAAGTCCGTTGAAATCATTTCAGTAGTATTGGCGCCAAGTTGATGCAATCACAAAATAGGCTTTAAATGTATGTATATATGTATGTATGATTAATAATTATCGAAAGGTGTTTCTGACACGTTTTCTTCTACAGATTTTGTTTTTAGAGCTGCTGGTTCCTCTGAAATTTATTTATATACAGTTTATGCGCGGTTTTTTTGTAATACTCCAAGAAACGAGAATTTGTCAAATATAAATAAATTTATTTTCAGTCCTTACTACAATCCTTTGACGATTGATTATTTAAAGCAAAAATAAGAGAAAAAAGATCCATGCTATGGATTATCAACTTTAGAAGATTTTACATCAGGTCAAAATTTCAGATTGGTTATAAAATTCTATATGAGATGAGTTTTTCTCAGTTGATATCAACAGGCGTATTGGTTTCATTCAAACTTTGATTCATCTTGACGATTTTTTCCATGGTTGTTTTCTTCAGAAAGATCGAATGGCATCATTTCCATCCAAGTCAATAACTATAGACACGCTATTTAATGTGTTCATGAAAACTAACGAAGATTTTCCTAAAATTTGTTGTCATCATTTGTTTGATGTTAAGAAAAATATATTTTTGAAAACAAATTGACTAATTGGACATTGTTCTGGTTCTGGTTTTTCAAACACGTAGCAATATTCATCAAGGAACACATCTGCATAGTTGCCTAAAAAATTTTCGATATATTCAACTTCTTACGAAAAAACATAGCTTTGGGATGACTTTTGCCTTTATGTTTAGAAGTGGGTATCAGTAGGTGCACCATTTCCATTCATTGAGTTTAGTTCAGAAAACGTGATAGTTCGGTAACGGTGTCGTAAGCGACACTTCCAGTTAAGATAGAACACAATCAGCTGGACGAGATTTCGAGGAAAACGGCGACAGTAACACATCTAAGAAGGAAAACATTTCGGTGGCCAGGTTGCAAGATTAACTATTCATTAGGAGTGATATTGGTCCCGATCACTGCGTCTTTAATGCGTTTCGGAATTATTCCGCCAGATTTCCCAGCCAAAAAGGCTGGTTGGGCGATAGTTCTGTAGGAAATTCTGGTTTTTCCTGGTTTGGGAATAAGAAACATCAAAGAAGGTTTTAAGCTAGCACTTTTTATCCGATACTAATTCACGATTGTGGCTTGTAGATTTTTTTCCTGAGAAAAATTTGTTGGGAAAAATATTTTTGCCCCCGTAGTTTTAAAGCGAATCTGAAAAGAGCATAATTCTCATCTTTGCATGCTTTTGTATTTAGTGCAAATATAAAGAAAAAGTGCCAAAAACCGTTCGGACAACTTTTCACCGTGGTTTATCAAAACAGTCGTCGAAAGGGTTTTTGACACTTTTCTATTTTCCTAGGGAATATTTCTCCTTGAAGAAGATTGATTGCTTAGAGGTACAAAGAGTTTGGATTCGTTTCTTTAAAACAAAGTTACCTACTACTGCACTTACAATTCATGAGGAATAAACATTTTTGATTTACCGTAATATCTCACTTCTTCTTTTTCCCAGGTTCCTACAAATCAACTCGTTTTTGACTTCTGGCGCTGGAACTTTTTTGCGTTTGAAGTTATTCGATTAAGAGTTGATTATTCTGCCATTTATTCCATATCAAAAATGTTTGTACTATTTTCGGGGTTATCAAAAGTCTTCATCGGCCATTTCCAAAGAGCAAGAGGTTCTCTTATTTTTTTGAAATCATACCTTTTACATTACAACGTTAGCTAAAGATTTAAGCTCATGAGTGAGATCGTGGAGTCACTGTTTAGACTGGGCGTTCACGAAAAAGTCTTACACTACTGCAATTCATAAAATTTGGCAACTTTGGTTAACGTAAACGTATTTGAGAGGTTTAGTTAATGTAAGGCTATGTTGTTTTGTTGGTGCTAGATTATCAAACACGTTTGGGCATCTATTGACAATCAACACGTAACGTCGTTGAAGCACACTATATAGAAACCAATAAAAACATAACCTGACACGGAATTACCTATCGCAAATATAAACGCACCTTATAATTTATACACTTTATGAGAGGATTAATTATATCTTGGCCAATTTTGAAGTAAATTAAAACGATTTTTAATTATTTAAAGTAATAAAAGTAAATAAGAGATTTAATTACTTTATTAAGTGACCTTTAAGACTTAATTTTTTGTTTGTCTAAGGACGTTTAAACATTTATTAAAATTAAAGACAATTTCGTCAACCATAAATATACACAAGTACTTTATGCAGTAATGTACGTTAAACTATTTCATAAATGAATGTTCAAATGTCTAGTACTTGTATCTGATTAAAGTTCATTTAAAGTAATACATTTGTTAAATATTTTACAATATAATGTCTAGTACTTGTATCTGATTAAAGTTCATTTAAAGTAATACATTTGTTAAATATTTTACAATATAATTAATTGAACTAAAATAAAATTTGAATAACCAAACCAATCTAAAAATTTGAATTCGAATATTTTAAATTGATAAACAAAATGGCGGTGGGTTAAGATTCAAGGATTCTAAAGTTTATGGTCAATGAACATTTTCAGTGAACGGTTATATAAAGCATCAGTTAACCACTTAGTGAGATCAAAGCTTTTTACCTAGAATTGATGCTGTAAGGCTCATTTAGTAGGGTTCTTGAGTTCCGCTGTAATGCAGCACTGTTATCTTTCCGTTGAAAATTGTAAACTCTTCACGTTTTGATTTAAACGCCCTTATTTTTAATGATAGTTAACGTATTTACTATCGTAAATTAATTTTGATTTGATAAAAGTAATTATTTTGCTCTGAACTTAACGCCTTGCTTGATAGACTAGGCGACTTTAATAGCTCACTTGAATTAGTGATTGTGCTTTTGAATTAAAGCACAATCACTGCTCGAGATCATTCAAACTAACGGTTAACAATTAGGGCTCAAGACTTAGGTCCCGTTTGCGTTGTTGCCAACTTACATGTGAAATCTAATCAGTTTGTTATTATAAATTAAACTTGATGATTCCACTCTGTATTTTCATGGCGAACGCATGATCGCAACCTTGACTTGTTTAATTATCAAATCTTAATTCCTAAACTTAAATTGCTAAAATCTATGTAGGAAGTTTATTTCTTTTCTTAATATGAAATTTCACGTTACATTAATAATCTATTTGTAAAATTTAAATCGTTATTGAAATATACCAATTTAAAACTTTTATATTTTAATGTGGACTGAATCCTTATTTTGGGACAAATTAGAATGATACAATCAACATTGCTAAGAAGTTTTGTAAGGTAAAAGAAAAGTCAGAAGTTGCTATCAAAATGCCGCCATCTTAAATGACATTAATTCCCAAAGTATCGAGTTTGATGACCAACCTTGGGCACATTTTGTGGCAATGTGTAATTTACAAATCTTTAATTAAATATCTTCGGCCAGATAATTTTTCACGTTTTTATAAACATCCGTAGTAGCCATGTGGAATCCTTACATTGTATTACAGATACTTCTGCCCTCGCATAGATGGCGCGGGAGGTCAAATTCTTCAGTTTGAAAAATAAAACTGCAATGATGACTACAACGCGGTAATAATTTCTAATATTTCGTGTTTGCGTTTCTTGAAATTAGAACTGATGTAATTAATTCCAAGTATCTTGGATTTAAATTAGTCATACATGAAAGAGTTATTTTCTAGGAAAACAGAAGAAGGTATTGGAAATTTGGTTAACACACACCAAATGTATTATTGAATAATTTAAAAATAGGCCAGCACGATTACAAATTGTCAAGCATTTTAATGTATTGTACATACATAAATAACTGGCGTAGATTCAAATTGAACGTTATTTTGAAACACCATCAAACATCATTATCAAAAAATAGATTTCAAACAATATGAGATAATTTTTAAAACAGAAGTCAAGGGAATTTATTTAAATTTCTGACCACTTCCAAGAATTGGTAAATACAAAACTGCATAGGTTACTGCGGTCAAATGTGGGCAATAAATGCAACCATGCAACTTTCTTAGGATTAAGTAATAACTTATACATATTATGTAATTTATAGGAATAGGTATGAAGTCACACCTATTTTTAATAATGGATGTCATAAAACAATGTCTTACATACCTAATATGGAATACCACTACAATCTAATTCTTTTCGAAGTTCGCCAACATCAATTTTGAACTGAATGACATTACAATTGTAGAAGTAATCAAACTAAAATTGATTAAGGCAGAGTGCACACGAACGTAAGAATACGCTGCGGTTACTAAGTACGCACGTCACGTAAAGCGGCTTATTTTCACCCTCATGTGAATCAAGACTAATTTGATTACTTGCATTGTAATTTCCATTTTTTCACATATTATTTCCACTATGTATCTTATATGTACATATGTATGTATATTGTTAGGGAAAGCTGGGTAACTGAATTTGGGAGTGCACAAACAAAGCAATTTTTCTCAATTGTTTTTTATTAATTATGCAACATACACATATAATTTTTTTATTAACTATTAAAAGTTGAAAAACTGATAAAAGACTTAATTTAACTGTGTATGTAAGACCGCAGTCAGAAGTCCATTGCCAGTTTCAAAAGTAATCGCTTGCAAGAACTGCGCAAACCCTAGCGTGTACGTTTGTTGAAGCTCTCCGTGAATATTCTTCTCGCTTTGTGGAGTACCTGTAACACCCCACTAGTTTTATTCCTATTTATTTAAAATAATAAGAAATATGTAATATTTGGAATTAATGATTGTAAGAATAATTTATGGGAATGAAAATAATAATAGACTATTAACAAAAGTCAAACTATTATTGAAGTTTTAAATAGTAGGCCTAAACAAAAAACTCAATTTAATCACATAACGCACAAACGTTGACAACCTCATCATAAAAATTGTGTGTCCGATTATGGTAAATACTATATATAATCCACTTCTCATCTGTCTTCGAATAAAACCCGTTACAGTACAAACGCTAGGCATCATCGTTATCCTCATTATCACTTGAATAGAAACTTACAGACCTATTTTGACGATTTTATAATCACTTTTTCATGTCTTTCCTTGCTCGTTGTATACTGCATTGCTCTTGGTCTGTTAATAGTAATTAATCGGATAGCGTGCGATAACGTTAAACAATGCAGCAAACGTAATATTTAAACTGTTTATAAAATTTCGTATTTTAGAGGTGGTTTCTACCTGACAATTTGTTAAAAGGGTCGAATACCTTTCTAAAGATTACAAGGGATTATCCTAACTGTACCTTGCGTATTTATATTTATTTTAATTGCATAAGGCAAAACCAGATTAAAGTTTGAACAAATATTTATTATATCAAATATAAATGAACGATATACATAAATATATACAAATTTTTCATTAAATAAAAAATATTAAAACTAATGATTATCAATTTTTCTAATATCAGACCGTTAACCTTAGTTACGTGATTTTCGGCGTAATATTAGCAACTTAGCGAAAAATAATAAAATTTAAAGTTTTGTTAAAATTATTTAAATGAACACAAATAAAATTTTTATT
>JAHWXV010586956.1:0-12248 GCA_024586415.1 Phrixothrix hirtus | reverse complement strand
GGAATGAATTTTTCTAAATCTTTTTAATACCTAAAAATATACATAAACCATTATAATTATATTAATTTTAGACCAAAAGTAATTTTCCTATATATATATAGCTCAGACATTACTGTGCAAAGTAGCCCCAGAATTTTATGTGATGCGTACAGGTGTATGGCCCGAGGAAAGGTCAAAACGTGACTCTGCTTTAGCTGGCTAAGCTGAGATTCCTTGTGTGATGCAAAAATCTACTAGATAAGGCAGTTTATTGCTGTCATAGGACTATTATGCCGGTTACCCTATCTGCCTTTTAGTAATTCGCTCCCTTTAGGCGTGATGAGCCTTGACCACCAAATCGTGTATTTTGTCTTCCTATATAAACCTCCGTCGTGAGGTCTTGTGTTAGTGTTCATGCTGATTTTGCTTTATTGTATATCTAGGTGGAAAGTAAACAGCCAAGATGGTTCGCGTACCGATTAAATCTTCTATTGTTATACTAGTCGCTTGAGGAAAGTCTCAGCAATAGGTGTTAAGTTTATAAGATTTGATGGTGGTTTTGATTATTATAGCGACGTCATCTCGAGCAAAACCAGCTGGGCGATTAGTTTTGTAAACGGTGTACTTCGGAATTTATACATGATTTTTTCTGTGAAATGGGTTTCTGAGATAAGTACGATGACAATATCGGCATACATAAGGCAACAGCATGTTTTAAAGTAGCTATTAAGTCATTAATGAATATATGAAATAAGATTGGACCATTGCGTGACCCTTGAAAAATACCCTAAGTAACGTTAATGCTGTTGGAAGTAACACCGCTCCATACTATGGACGGTCTATGATATTGAAAATCCGGTGATATCCAGAGTAAATATTTACCCTTAATTCCAATTGTAAATTCTTAGGAAGTAGCTGTAGATATATCCGTGTATATGGTATCAACCTGATACCCAGATTCCATTTCGTTTGATAGGAAATCACTGAAAACGACCACGCTGCTCTTCTACAATTAGATGTTTGGTTGTTTCAAAGAGTTCATCTGTGATAATTGGCTTCAATAATTTGGGAATGTATGATTGCGGAGAAATTTCTTTATAATTCCTGATATCGGATTTATCGCCAGTTGTTCACGTTATACGATATCAAATATTGTAGCCAAACTATAAGCTTTTAAAAAAGTTTTGTTTTTGGAACACAAGGGCCTACTTGATGTACATTTTAAAATTAGTATCATAATGTACAGGGTGTTTCAAAAACACAAAATGTATCAAAGCTTATTTTTTTAAATGGAATGTCCCGTATATTTTCTCATTTTTAGTTTCCACCATAAAAATAACTGTGAATTTTACTGAGATTTATCTCACTTGAACCTTGCAGTTTTCAAAATATTTTGTCTTTCGTGAAAACGTAATGACATTTTTAATGTTTACATTTTCCACATGTATTGCATCGTAGTGTACTAATTAATTAAACTTTCAGCCGCATTTCTGAAAATTAATTAGCGTATACAGGGTATCCAAAAAGCAAGATCAAGTAATTACAAATTTTAAACGGTAATAACTTGTTTAGTTTAAATAGATAACCCTGTATTTTAAGTTGGCATCGGATATAGCATTTATTTATCAATCAAATATTGTTATATATCCATATTATAACTGTTCAAATTTTCATGGAACAAGCAGATTTTCATAATATAAGCCGATTTTAAGAAATTTAATAATCATCTAGCAAATACACTATATTGGAAATGGTTTAAAAGTTATCACAAGTTTAAATAATGAAGACAAAAAAGAATGATGGAAATGCAACAAGTAATTGCTTATAATAAGTTTGCAAAATGACGACCGTCCGATTCTAAATACAAACGTATCCTCCTTCGAAAACTTTTAACAACATTTGACAACTTCTCTGGGCCTATGTTATGAAAAGCTTCTCTGATGCACTCCTTTATATTTTCTGGGGTCGTTGGAGGAGTACTTTAAAGGATTCTTTTTACATATCCCTATAAAAAGAAATCTGATAAAGTGAAGTCGGGTGATCTGTGGATAATCCTTAGGTCCATTTTTTCCAATCCAATGATTTTGGAAATGTACATCTAATATTCTTGCACCTCACAATGGAGCAGTAGGGCTATCTAATGAACCATTTTCATAAAACAGCACTGGGGATATAATTATCTTTCCTCAACGAACCATTATATGACCAAACGTTTTAATACTTGTAGGTTTTGTGAGTTCTACATAGGGAACATAACGTAAAAAGCACGAATCAATAAGATACTTAGTTTCCTTTCTTACTTCTTCATAATGCTTATAATCGTGTTCGCAATGAGAAGATTTATGTAATTTATAAAGCATTTTTTTAAGATTAATCAATTTCTTTATGCGGAAATACATCACTTAGGGCATTTTAGAATATTTTAACAGCCTTTATTGGTACAATCCATCAAAAATAATATTGTAGCATTGCTGTCTGGCTAACTCGATATCTTAGTAGAGCGAATAAATGACCAATTATAAAACAGATTGAAACCTTCGAAATCGGTACTACGAAAGCAGTAAACCTTCTTTCTGTGTTGGAGTAATGTTTCTATTTTAATATGTATTTCAAGGGCTGGATTATGTGCATCTATTGTACTAAGTGGCAAAGCAGTTAGTGTGATATCAATATAGCTATTATCTTCAAAGGATACTAAACCAAGTATATTACCATAAGCATTTTCGTAGCAATTGATTTATTCTAACTTCATATAGTAAATATTATACAAAAAATCAGATCAACGATGCTGCAGTAAGCTCCAGGATACGTGAGAGGCCGCTTTGAGACCAGTGAATATCAAGCAAGTTAAAATCCTCAAAAATTAAAAAGCTGGTTGTCGAGAAATTTTTTTTAAGCAACTCAACGCAATCTAGAAACTTTGACATAATTCAGGATGCGATTTCGGGGGTAAATAGATGTTACCGATTATAAGAGAAGTGTTACCACAATTAACTTGAATTCATACATCTTCAAATGTTGTTCATTTTGATGAGTGTACATAAATAGTACTTATAACACCTCCTAAACGTGTACAGTAAAGCGGCTAGTCTCTGTTACAACAGAAAACTAGCTAACGCGAGGCAAAGTGTTCTGTACTAGTTACTTCGTCATGCAACCAACTTTCAGTAAGCGCAAAAACAATCGCAATGAATACATTGCATTGCTCGAGAAAATTCACTAACCTTTGTTCTCAGACCACGGACATTTTGGTAGTAACATGTGAAAATAGAATGCTGGTTTGGTTTCTTAATTTTCTTGTTAGGCGTAACTTCTACATTTAGTCATTCAGAATCCTCTATATTTGAATCAGTTTTAGAATTTTTAAGTTTAACAGAATGTTGAAAAGTAAAGTGCCTAACCATAACGTTTTCTGGCCAATATGAAGGTATCAGTGGTTTACTAAGAAATTGCCTTCCTTTGCTTTCAATCATGAAGCATTTAGCGTCTAAGCCACCCTCTTTTAAATACGGAAGTATTTCGTCTTCACTTGCGTAAGTATCATTTGTTCTTTTACTAGTTAACCTAATAGTTGTATTATGTATGCGATGTCTTTAAACTCGATTATTTTCATCTGTTTCGTTAGACAATAGGTCAGGTCTGTTGTTTATTACAGCCTTTATATATGAGCAACAAATCTCATAAAAAACATCTTACAAAAACAACTTACTATTCGAATATGTAATTAGATTTTCAATTAGATGATATACATTGAACTTATGGGGTATTTTACCCCGAAGTTTACGCTAATATCTCCAACTTGGTACACAGTAAAAACTTTGGTGCGCGTAAATATAGTTTTTTGAGTGTTAAAAATTATGAGAGTAGATTTTCACACTGTAAATGATAAAATTTAGTAAATTTGTACACCCAAGTGGACTTCTAGAGCGGGTAAAAGTTCATTGGTAGATTTTTATAAATTGGGTGGCAATACATTCCATACGATGCAAGATATATTTCACTACAGTTTAAAATTACTTTCTGAGCGTAGAACACATTAAACGAATAATTTCTACAACGCCTCTTGTAAATTGATGTTTATTTATATCCATGGATGTAACCCCCAAACCTTGATTGCGTCATATTTATTTAATTTTGCATAGTTTCTGAGTGTCGTCCGTTGCAGACAGTCAATGTTTGCTAAAACAAATATGATAATTTTTAAAGTATGCATAAAAATCAAGTAGTATACTACAAAAATAAAAAATGTTTCGTAGTACAATATTATGTCAATAAAGTTACACTTGCTTTCGCTAAACATAATTTTTTTAAACGATTTCAGGTGTTTTAGTGCTTTTGTTTCAGTTACAGTTGGCAGCTAGATATTTATAAAAAGAAAAGTCACTTTGCTACGAGTCATATTTACTCGGAAATCTTCCATGACAAGCAATTATGGAAGTATGCTCATATATTTATATGGAAAAATCTCGCAAATACAATTTAATAATAATATAATACAGGTAAGGCGAAGTATAAAGGCATGAAATTTTTGAAACGAGACAAAATTGATAAATTAAATGTCAGGCGTAGTTTTTCACTGCCTCCCAAATTCTAAATATCCGTCAATTTGGTTTATTTTGAGAATTCGATACCTTATATTTTGCTTGTCCTGTGTTATAAATATTTCCATTTAATTTTACATTCTCGAGATTTAATATATTTACTCTTTAGAATTATAAATAACACTCGATATATTCCAATTTTTACACAACTTGAAACATATTTTGCACCCCAAATATGTAAATTACACTCTCATTGGCCGATTAGAATAACACTCCGTTGAGATTTAATTAAATAATTATACTAATAAAATCAGCACTCACATTTGGAAGTATCTTTTACACTGATTTTGTTGGAGCTATATACACCAAGCGGAGTGTAAATTTAGTGTGAAATTTTACACTCAATTTTTACTGTGTACGTTACTGGGATGATGTGTACATTAATAGAAAGCTCTTGAAAAAGCTAATCTTCACCACAATTTTGAGGCCAAATTTCGTCCCTTAAGTGGCTTTGGTTGCCGACACAAAAAATACATACCTGCAAGTTATTTTTGTGTAAAGTATACATATGTATGCCAAGCTTCAAGATATCGGGAATTTGCATTTGGTGAAGTTCGCTTGTGAGCTCATATTGTGTATATCTTGCCAATAGGTTTTTATTTTTGTATTAGAAATTTTGAGATTAAAAAGGTTTCTATATTAATTTGTTTCAAAATTAGAAAAATCTGTAAGTTTCGAGATAACAGAAAGGAAAATGGGCATCTTTTCAGTTTTATAAGTAATTAACAGAATTTCCGTCATAATCTGTTTAAAATAGCTTCAATGTCAAAACTTTTTAAACTTGCATTTAATGTTACTTATTAGTTCAGCGACTGCAGTTGAACATTATGAAGATTTATGCTACTTGAGCTCTAGAAATATGCGGGCCTAGAACTTTTATGAACAAGATGTTGCAAATTTTTAACTAAGTTGCATCGGGCTACTTTTGATTAGAGTAGTTGATTATGATCTTGATATCGATCATTTTTGGTCAAAGTAGCATTGCTGAGCTGTTTTATTTTGTTACTTATAGTCGGTGTAGCGAGTAGGGTCTCAATGCAATTGCGTTACCTGTGTGAAATAAATTAGACCTAATTATATACAATCACTGGAATATAGATATTTTGCATCTTGACTTAAATTACTTGCAAATTTGGCAGAGATAGCATTGGTTATATAACATCGATACTTTTAAAGCACTAAACTAATTTAATGCAGCATAATTTTTGCTTGTTTATCTAATATTTTGATAGGAATAATTTATAACTTCTATTAATTGCGCAAATTCAAAAACCATGGAGGATTATTTGATATCATTGTCCTCACGAAATTTTTCATACTAATCAAGTTAAATATTTTCCTTTAGAGGGATACAATTATTTTTACAATAAAGGTGATATTAACAGAGACAAGGGACTTATTATATATGTAAAAACAGACATTTGTGCAGAATACATACAGACTATTTACTAGATACATAAATATTGAGATTAAAATTTACAAAAAGTAAACGTTTATTTGGTATTTCCGCTGTTGAAATTGAAATTTCTTTGACTAATTTCTTAAACAATTTAAATTCTTGTTGAGAATAAGATTAGTATAGGGTTTAAATATTGATGTTCTGGACAAGTATAGGTATGTACATATCTATGTCAAACCCTTAAAATGAGTAATTGAGGATTCAGGATATAAATACTACAAAAATAAATTGGCGGGTATAATTCCAGATCGTAAAAAATCTTATTTTAAATAAAAAATTTCAAGTTCTTCTAATGATAAATACCATTATTCCTAACAATTCGTAAGTTGACAAATAACAATAAAAATAAACAAGAAATAAACATGATTAAGAAACACCACAACCACAAATAAAATAGGACTAGGTGGTGAATTTAACAAACATTACTCTATATTAGGTAAAAATACTGCTGAAGAACTTTTTGCAAAAATGACCTTTTAAATAATCAAAATCAATTTATGAAAATTGCTTAAAATTTAAACATGTTTTACTTCTTTGCACAATAGATGAAAGCTAATCATATTATAAAAAACCTAAAAAAAAATTTTGTTCGTATGGAATAGGCAATGCAATATCTGAAGGCACGATAGAGTAAAGTGGCCAAATATGGAATACCATTTTTATCTACTTGAAAAATGGAAAGTGTTTAGATGAAGCACTGTTACAAATTGAATTTTGTACCTTTTATTTGTGCACATGATTAGGCATTTCATTTAGGTTTTGTTACCTTTATTTTTAATCAGAAATTCTTTCTGGTCTACATCCCAAATTATTCTATTTTTAAATTCATTAAATTCCTTGAGTCCGTCCCTGTAATATTATTTTCAGGGAATATAAATGCCGTTTAACTCGAGAAAAAGCATTTTACATTGACGGATTTAATTTTGTATGATCCCTTGCAAATTTACATTTTTAATTATTTATTATAATTTATTATAATGTTATCCATTGAATTTTTTCGCGCAAGCGTGGATTTTGAAGAGCAAGGCATGCTGGTTGTCGCTATTTTTGGTAAAAGGAAGAAAGTGTGAAATTTCACTAGCTTTATCAATGTCTATTTAATGGCAGTTGATGTATTTAATAAAGTTATTTTGTAGAATAATGTTACATATTGGCGTGCTACGTTAATTTATTTAATAATTTTTGGAAAACCCATTTTAGTTTAGTTGGATTTTCTATCATTAATATCGAAGCTAAGGTAGATGATATTCTTGGGTTTAACTTTTTAGTAGTTTTCTTTTTTTAGATGGATTTTTGAGGAAGGCGTAAAGTTAATTATATTCCTTATAAATTTTTTTGGAAGGCGTTCATAAGATTCCGTATCCGGAATGCTACAAGGACTTTGGTAATTTTCCAACGACAAAATTAGAGGCATCTGTAGCTGCTAGTCAAACAGATAAGTGATTTTTTTATATATGTGTCCCGTTAAGTTTGGTTTACGCAGAATAGTTAATGAAAGTTTAATTTTGCATATAATTGAAATCATTACGATAAAATTATTTGGAGTGTTGATAAATTTACTTGTTCATTTTCTAAATTATAAATATACATTAATAGCTAAGAACCACTTATGAATTTCATAATTAAGAACATACTAACACCCGTATGAGATTTTTATGAATACTTGTAAGGTGAAATAGATTAACTTTATTTGTTAACAGAAACATTTTATTTTCATTTGGAGTAAATGACATGAGCAAATTCCACTATTTCAGGACCTTCCCTAACCAGAAAAAGGGTTTATTTGATCTACGAATTAGTTTAGTTTGGGCAACTGATAACAAAACATTTTCTAATTCCTATGTCAATTAGGAACCTAAACAATATTGGCATTGATGAAAAAATCTAAAAGTTTCAGTTAATATTATAGGTAAGTGTCAAGCAGCTAATTGTTAAAAATATAATGTTATCAGTTTTTTACGAAAAGTGTTACATTTCATTGTAATACAGAGATGTGAACCCAATATCGAATGCATGAATCCCTAGTATGAAATAAGGCAAATAAAACCCAATGAGTGTTTAACATTATAATTTTCCACAAAATAATTTGATGTTCTAAAACAAAATAAAATAAAATCTATTTGTCTAAAAATTTGGAGTATACATATAATATATGGATGAGAAAGCAAAATAAAAACATTGTTCTTAATATTTTCATTCACAGTTATGTGCAAAAGTCACAAACATATTGATCACCTAAAGCACCTGAGCAATCTTCATGTGTCCATTCCGAACATAGAATACATTGAATCCAAATTTGATCTTGATTGCCATCAGAAAAATTATAACAAAACACACCCGTAGCATTGTTTGCGGAGATGTCACTGAAAGTTCGTTTTGCTATGTCCTCATCAGAAGAATCTTGCAGTTCTAATATGTCTGAGTCTTGAGATGCACTAGATGGTAACACATTTCTCTTCCGATGTTTCTTTTCAGCTTGCATCCGATTGGTACTAGATCTCCACAGATCTTTTATATTTGAGACAGATATTTTTTCTTTTTTTTATCATGAACTAGAAGTTTTATAGTTGCTTTGGCTTTTTTATCATTGTTAATATTGATTGATGATCCCAATTCCTTCAAATGTGACGAGGAAGTTATGATATTTGCTGTTCCCGGTTTTCGACCCCTTGTTCCAATTTTCTTCTTAATTGTTGGAATTGGTAATATTTCTTCAGGATACACATAACCTAAGCTGTTTACATTGATGTAGAATACTGCATTAAAGGTGATCTGACAATATCTTCGTTATCTTGGTTTCCTTGATTCTCCAACAAATGGTCTTGAAGTTGCTCAGCTGCTAAGAATTCTGAATCATCAAAAATGTTTCTTCGTAAGGGATACAATCCCGTTGCTTCAAATGCTTTTTTAGCATAAGCACCACACTGGATTTTAAGATAAGTCTTGCCTAACAATTCAGCGATGTCAAATTGGGTAACAGCACGTTGATTGTGTCTTATAAATGCTCGAACTTCTTCATCATAAAATACTTTAAGTCATCCCATTATAGAATTGTCGAGGGGTTGCACCATATGTAACGTGTGCGGCGATAAGCATCTAATTTCTTGTATGAGTTTCATGTCAATCTAATATAACTAATGCTGGATCCTCCTTGGAAGGTTTTGCTTTAGCGAGAAAATGCCTAACCCCCTGTTTAATATAATAGTTTTTATTCATCCGGTATTGCGACAAGCAAAAATTATCCTTGGCAGTGCTTTTGCAATTGGACATTCTTGTTTTTCTCAGGAAAATCAATAAAGGAGAGACAAAAGTCCCATCAGCACCCATATAAAGAATTGCAGTGATAAGTGAACCACACTCAGTAAATGTAAGTGTAGCAATCTGTCGTTTTCCTGTCAATGATATTATTTCACTGCATTTGCCTGTACCACAGTTAATCCAGTCTCATCATTGTTAAAAATTCTACCAGTAGAAAATGCATTTCTCTCGCAAGGAGATCAAAAAACTTATCTGCATTTTCTTTGGATAATCTGAGAGCTTTGGCAACTGATGTACTTCTAATTGAGAGTTTTGGGTGCCTTCGCAAAAATGCTTTGTGCTTGCTGAAAATTTATGTTCTAGTCCGTTTTTCGATTTGGTATGCTATGCGACTAACATCAGTTCTGGTTAGTCCAGAAAGATATTTTTCAAGATCCTGTTCTAAATTTTGCGGCAACACTAGTTTTTGGCCTAATTTTGTTTGACAAATTTGGTTGGGTGTACCTTCTTTTCAACATAATCTGAACAGTCTCGTTCAGGATACATTAAATTCTTTTTCCGCCTTTAGATAACCTATCCATTTTCCTTTAGCAGCTCTTACAGCTTCAGCCATCCTCTAATACTCCCAAAACTTCCTTTTTTTCCCCTAATTGTTCGGTTGACTTCGGTTTCTTATAAAAATATAAGTTAGATAACACAAAGAATTCATAATACCATATTTTCTGCTAAGAGAATTTTATTTTAAATCATTAAAACGGAACATATCTATGTATTAGAAATACATAAATAGGTACATAAATGATCCTAATATGGAATATATTCCATATTGAGACCATACGTGTATACTATATTAGTCACATTAATGTAAAAGTAGTTTGTGCAGCACAAATTAAAAATTCTAACAAAACCATGTTATCGGAAACTTTCCTTAACTCGTGTAGATGTAAATCATCCCAAAATATTTTATTCAATGCTAAAGCTATCTTAAAAAACTGAAAAGGTAATCACCAGTAAAATAATTTTTAGGATGATTCAAAACTACTATTAATTGTATCTTCGAAAAAAATGGCTTAAACAGCTGGAAACTTTCGTGTTACAAATCTATCTTCTAAAGCAAGAATATTATATAATCAAATACTAGATGGGGGCAGTAGTACTAAAAATAATTAGGTATTCCATATAAGGCACCTATACCATATTTGGCCGTTTTACTCTACAGGTAGCAGAAGTTTTTGCTAACCCGTTAGCCCATACTTGTAATTTAGTATTGATAACAGAAAGATCTCTGAAAGTATAAAAATCTGCAATTGTCACACCTATATACAAATCTGGTAGCGAACGGGATATATCTAACTACAGACCGATTGCTCTTTTATCAAATATTTCAAAAGTTATTGCAAAAATAATTAAGACATGCCTAATATCCTTTTTGGAAGATAATAAACTTCTTTCGGATAATCAATTTGGATTTCGGACACTTAGGCCTACTGACAAGTCGATGCTCCGGTCTGTAATATATACTCGAATTTTGATAGAAAAAGATTTTCAACAGCTAGCTTTTTGGACTTATCTAAAGCTTTTGACTAAATTACTACTAAAAAGCTATAAAGGTTAGAGGTAGTGCTCATAATCTTTTCAAATCAAATTTATCAGAAAGAAAACGATGTGTTAAAATAGTAACAAATGTTAAGCAATGTAATAAATTGTAATTTGCGTGTTCCACGAGGAAGCGCATTAGGTCCGCTCTTGTTTCTTGTATATGTGAATGATTTACTAAATTTGAACTTGACTGTTTAGCTTTGCCCTATATTGATGGCATTGTACTTTTTTTTACTGGAGATTCATAGACAAGTATATATGACAAAACTAATCAAAATATGTTTATGGTACTTAGATGGTCAGATTCAAATCTATTCAAACTCAATATTCAAAAAACATGTTGTTTACTATTTACATCCTACAAAAATAACCTGCCACCTTATATAAATATAGAAATTAATAGAACTGATATTGAAGTTTTGATTATTGATAATGTCAATTGCCTAGAAGTTTGTATAGAGAGCCGTTTAAGATAGAAGAAACAGATTCAAGTATTAATTTCAAAATTGGGTCAATTAATTTATTTGTTTAAAACAGTTAGAACTTTCTTAAGCTGAGCTCAAAATTGTATATTATGCGCTTACGCAATCGCTACTACAATATAGAATATCGGTATGGGGTAGTGCTATTCAATATAACATTAAGTCACTGTTGTCATTCAAAAAACGATATTAAAAATATTACTAAAAACATCTATATAATATTCAACCAAAAGTTTATTTATGGATGCAAAGGTATGTAACATAAGTCAACTATTCATTAGAGTGTGTTATTAATTTACATGCAGCCAATAATCACTCCTATACTACCATAAATACTGATAACTAGATACTTAATTCCAAGAAATCACTAAAATTGATCGGCACATGATCAGCGTACTTCTAGCATCCCATTTCTTTAATTTACTTCCATGGCATATTAGAAACATTTAAAGTAAAACTAAATTTAAAAAAGAACTAACATACTTTTTATTAACGATAAAACAGAAAACATTATTCACCTTCTTGGAATTAAATTTTAAAAAATTAAAGAGTTTAAGTAATTTTATCGCTAGAGCGAAAATATGTTAAGAATTTTTGCTTCTGAGTCTTCTATTACTTAAAGTTGTCAATTTAGTTAATTGTAACTAAGGACAATTAACTAAATTAACGACTTTCAGTAATAGTGGGCTCAAAAACAAAAATTTTAAGTAAGTTCGCTCTAGGGATACAAAACGCATGAAAAAATCTGGTGTGAGACAACACACGACTTTGTCTTACACATTTTAAAGTTAATTTGAATTTATTGACGTTAGTTGCTTTCCTATACACCTAAATTGTAAACTAAAATTAATTTAAAAGCATAAATAATTC